>OW285239.1:62403157-62574381 GCA_935421215.2 Melolontha melolontha
ATGTAATTCTGCCAATTTAACGGTTATAATTGCATAGGAATGAACTGGTGTAGTATCATGGTGAAACAATACTTTTCTTCTTATCACATGTGGTCGTCTCTTCTTTCATTTAGGATTGAAGTAATCCAATAAATCAGCATAATACCGCATTGAGATTGATTTCTGAAAATAAATGGTGTAGACAATGCCGTACGAATCCCAAAACACCGTAGCCATAACAAAATATAAAAGCATCAAGGCAGGTTTCTGGTGTTGAAGTAATGGATTCATCCACGGACGAAGTCTTATAACGCATTTGTTATTCCAATCGCAAAGTTTTTCCACGCAAAAATTGGTGTTTCCTCTTTTTCTCTATATTCACACAAAAATACGAACTTATTCACTTTCGAAGGATGTCAAGCAACAGCTACTTGAAATATATACTTAAAATGTTTTAAGTACGTTTAAGAGTTATCAAATGTCTAACTAGTATGTTAAAACATAAATTGAATAAGGCACCATTTTGTTGCACATGTTCGTGTTTAGAAAACGAGCAGCGATAGTGGCGTGCTTTCCAATGAACGAGTGCGGCAAAAGGCTTTATGAAGCAAGTTTTTTATACTATTTTGCATTTTTACATTAATAAATTGAACTGATTTAATTTGAAAGTTCAGAGTTTTATTTTTATATAAAGTATGCAGTTGGTCACAATGATACTTGACATTTTCAAATTTAAATATTGCTATCCTCGAAATATTATTTATTAATTTTCGTTATCATTACTTAATATTTTATTTAAAAATATAAACATGAGTGACATAGAAACGAATATATCTTGTATTTCACCCCTGTTACGCCAAGCAACTAACAAAACTATTAAGAATATAAGATATTTATTTCTGTGTTCGAACAATGCCAACATTGAAAAATGAAAAAAAGCGTATCAAAATGAAGTTCATTTCGATACTGTTTTGGGTTACGTAATGAGTTCATTCCGAATGCAAAATAGAAAAACCCTATTAATCTTGATAAATTTAGCGCCCTCTATCAAAAAATCACTGTAGCGACAAACGATTTTAAATTTAATTGTAATAATATACGCATTTAATAATAATTTAGCAATTAAACATCCTCCAAATACATGAAACTAATTGCATTGCATAAATCAATTCTAGAAAGAGTTAATAATTAATCTCAAAGAACCTTACTAGGCTTACTTGACTTAAATGTCAAGTTATGCTTTTTGTGAGAAGGTTGCAATTTTGAGATATTATTATGTCATTAATGGTATTAGTTTACAATTCATGCATTTCTGTTCTAAAGCAAAACGAAACTTAATTCATTTTATGCAGGTGCGGCTCGTGATGACGTTTTGGGAGGGCGCGTACAATGATGCGAGTGCCTCGTGTGTTTTCGGTGTTTACTAAGAAAACGCTACAGTTAGTACACGAGAATACATGAAGCACACACTTATACTAGGTTATTACAAAAGAATCATCGGGTTTGAGAAACCTATATTTCAGAAAGTATTAGAGATAGAATAGTAAATGACATGTCTATAGTCAGCGACAACCTTCAAGTTTATAACGTGGGCCTACGTACATCGCTTGACATGCGCACACCGAAGCCAGCACGCAGTATGCAAATGGCGACGATGTAACAAAACGCGTTTTGCGTGTTAGAGTACGCGCGATGTTCCTCCAGGTCATCAATGCAGTCTACGATGGTATCGAGAATTTCAGACAACAGGTTCACTTGCTAAACGTAAAATTACCGGATGCCCACGAGTGCTTGAAGCAATGGTGGATGCGGTTAGACAATGATTCGTGCGTTCGCCACAACAATCTACC
Source organism: Melolontha melolontha (assembly GCA_935421215.2). Taxonomy (NCBI): domain Eukaryota; kingdom Metazoa; phylum Arthropoda; class Insecta; order Coleoptera; family Scarabaeidae; genus Melolontha; species Melolontha melolontha. The sequence continues at coordinate 62,404,987 of OW285239.1, forward strand.
AGTGGCACAGGCCGTGCACTTGGTATTCCGCAGCAAACTGTTTGGAAAATTTTGCGGAAGCGTTTGCGATTCAAGCCGTATCGTATACACATGGCGCAAAGTTTACGTCCAGACGACTATATCAAGCGAACCGAGGACGACAAATTTGCTAACCGTCTCGTGTTTGGCGGCGAAGCGACATTTCAATTAAGTGGCATGGTGAACCGTCATAACATTCGGATATGGGATACGAAACCACCTCATGTCATTGTGCAACATGAATGGGATTCTGCAAAATTGAATGTGTTCTGTGCTGCATCCAACACAAAAGTGTACAAGTGTAAAAGTGTTTTTCTTCCGTGAAAAAACTGTGACCGGTATATCCTACTTCGATATGTTTCAATTTTGGTTATTTCCGCAACTGACAGATGATTAAAACAACTTTATATTGCAACAAGATGGTGCTCCGCCTCATTGGTATAATGAAGTGCATCAGTATTTAAACGAAGTGCTACCTCAATGTTGGATAGGCCGTTGTACTGAAACAGATGTGGCATTGTACGCGTGGCCTCCCAATTCTCCCGATTTTACCCCGTGCGATTATTTCCTTTGAGGGTATATTAAAGACAGGGTTTACGTATCACCATTATCTAAACACTTGAGGAACTCAGAAGACGCATTACTGCTGCTGTTAACAGTATCGACCGAGACACCTTGCAGCGTGTATGGACTGAACTGGATTATCGTTTGGACATTTGTCGTGTGACTCGAGGAGCCCACATTGAACATTTGTCATGATATGCTCACAAGCTTGATTATTTTCTCTGCATATAGACATGTCATCTACTATTCTATCTATAATACTTTCCGAAATAAAGCTTTCTCAAACCCGATGATTCTTTTATAGTAACCCTGTATTATACTTTAAGAAATATTAACTGTTTGTCAATAATTATTGTAAATTACTGTTTGACTTATTAGATACTTCTTAAGATGATAAGTTCAATACTCTTCAAGAGTGGATCAAATTATCGAATAAACAAAAGCTAAAGAAAATTTATATCGATTGAATATACACTCGTGGACAAAAATTCCGGACACTGAAGTAAATATCTAGCATAATTAAAATTCCTTTTTTTTGTTTTTTTTTTATAAGACATGAAATTCGAATCTATGAAATAAGAATTGGAAATTAAAGAAGATACAAAACATTAAATTTATCAAAACAGCCAAAAGAAAAACAAAAATAACGACGAACCCAAAACATCCAACCCAGAAACCCTTGGTGTGCTCTTTATTCAGCTTTTATCTGTTGTGTTGAAAGGTCATTTGAATTGTCAGTCCTGACACTTATTGGTTGACAAAATGCAAGCAGAAAATGTAGACCGAACAGTAGGCTCTTTGAATGAAGATGGACGCAGTATTCGAGGCATGAATATTCCCAGGAGCACCATCCAAGACGCAATAAAACGACATCGTCAAACTTGGGAATACATAAGAAGACCAGGATTAGGCGACCTCGCACCACAAACCGGCGAAGAAGATCTATGGTGTTATCTACACTATGCGATCATGGTTTACCATCAATAATTGTCGAAGACGTTTACGGTACTGCAGTTTCTGCACGAATCGTTCGCCGAAGAATGAAGGAATACGGATTAATGCCAAGCAAACCTGCTACTTGTCCACTTTTGCTCCTAGCTCATTGTGTTCAGCGACTACGATTTGACTGTGAACATAGGCATTGGACAATGGATTAATGAGCTCCGTCTTATGCACGGATGAGTCTCGTTTTTGTCTGCGTTTACCAGATGGACGAGAACGTGTGTGGAGAAGGCTTGGTGAATGATTTTCAGCGTGTTGTAAACCTCAAAGAATGGCATTTGGGGGAGGCTGTATAATAGTTTGGGCTGGCACTTTACTCTACGCGAAAACTCAGCTTGTTCTCTTTGAAAATGATACCATGGCGGCTGTTAGGAACATGAATGAGTGTTTAGCTGATCATGTCATATCATATGCTTCATTCGAAAGTGAGAACTTTATTCTAATGCACGATAACGTGCGCCGTCACACCGCACGGGTGCTTGGGCAATATTTGAATGCGTTTAATTTTCCCCGTTTGCAATAGCCAGCTCGAAGTCCGGAATTGAATCCTATCGAAAATCGCTGGGATTCATTAGGGCGATGTGTTTCGGACCGTCAATCCATACCGAACATTATACAAGGAAAGGTCGTCAACTGCATTCAAAGTTTACCATGCCGTATGGCAGAAGTCATTAAAGTTCGTGAAGGTAATACGCACAATTTACTGTTTCATGACTTTTTCTTATTGATATTGTTAAGTGCGTTTTGTTTATTTCTCATTCTTACTTTATGGATAATGTTTCATGTCTTGCTAAAAAAAAGAACATTTTTTTCTTGTACTAACAGACATTTACTTCAGTGTCCGGAATTTTTTGTCCAGGAGTGTAAAAGGATTAAGGTATGAGTTCGAAAACACTGCATAGATTCTACTTTTAACATAGATATTTAAAAACCGGGAGAAATTAATATGGTAACAGCAAAAAAACAAGACGCGAATCTATCAGCATTTACGAGATTTTCTATGTAGTGCTACTAAAACTATTTATTAATCTTGAATAATGATAGTTAGTTTCATCAAGTTCTATATGGCCCTTCTGTAGTGTAATAACCTTAGTCCAACAATGTTGTCAGTCTTAAAAAAATATGACAGAAATAATTCTTTGAGAGTCTTTAAAATGATCTCAAAATCGATTGTTTGTAACCATCGTCCTTTGAGATCTTTTTTGTCTCAGGGTATAGGTAGAAGTAGCATGGTGCTATATCAACAATGTATAAAAGGCTCGGTACATTTGATAACTTATAAATGTTTTAAATGTGAATAGTTACAACAGCCATATGAGAGCGTGCGCTATCATGGCAAAGGTTCCCATTTCCAATTGGTTTAGCTCATTTTCTAAGAATGTGATTCTTCATCAGCTGATGGAAGACTTCATTATAATTCGTGGTTTCTATACTACAATGTAGGGCCTAATGCAAATATATCGTACCCTTGTATCTAAAGAAATTATGACTATAGTTTTAGCGACAGACTATAGTAGTCCTCCTTTTCTACTCATTATCTACTCTATTTCCAGTCTGGATCATAAAAATGCACCTAAATTTCATGCATCATAATAATAGTCTTCCAACATTCTTCATTTTCTTCTTGATCATACTCTTTTCAATATTGACAATCGCTATTTTACTCGCCTTTTTAAACGTGAAGTTGCGCCATGAATCAGTGCCGATGCTGATTTCCTCAGATAGTGCACTAATTAGAGCATCTCCACCGCCCTGTCACTCGTCGCTTTTCTGACCTTCTTTTAATTCTTTATGCCAGCCAAAATAATAGATGGCATAAAGATCTTGTCATAGATGATTTTACACCAGCTGTCTCATTCGTGAACAAGTTTCCGTTATCAATTTTCCCAAATGAACAGAAAATGAGATTGCAAACCATCACGATTTATGAACACGCCAAATTAAAAAAATGTGACAATTGTTATTTCTCATAAGGAAAAATGCCTACTTGAATAATATTTTCAGCGTTTTAGATTATAAGTACGTAAGTAAGGACTGAAACAATAAAACGCAAATAATAGCAAGATGTTTAAGTGTGTATGCACGGGATGGAATGCATATTTATTCCAATCATATCTTAGAGGTTCAAAGAGACTAAAACGAATAAGGAATTAGGTTATTATGGAGTATTGTGAAGGAGAAGTTATTATATTATAGTTGAGGGGAAAAATATGTGAATGAAAAAGATAAATGAAATGAAAAAAAGCCTATGAGTCAATAGTTAAACGTGAATTTGCGCGAAGAATTCCCAGAAAAGTGATCATAATTAAAGAAAGCCGTTTTGACATTTTGAGAAGACTAAGCTAGAAAATACAAGCTGCTACGTACAAAAAAAAAGAGAAGTATTGCAATCAACTTTAAGACATTTTTTATGATTATTATGACATTGTGTTTGATTGTATACAGTATTTAGAAAAAGCCATATCCTCATATTTCGAAACTAAAACTATATACCTGCACTGTATTCGTCATTGAATACTGGCATTCCCTTACTTTCTTGTGTATTAAAATAACAAATAAAAAACAAACAAAAAAAGTATTTTATCTAATTATGAATGAAGAATTAACAGCATGCGAGTAAGTCTTTAACATTTCTTCACAAAAATATATTTAGCTCGAAATACTTTTCCCGAAATTTTAATAAACAAAACGAGTATGTACTTTCGATGATCAAATTGATTATTTACGATTATGGACATCATGGTATATATTGTATGATTACATGTGTGTGGACATCTAATAAGCTTGATACGCACCGAAGAAAGAGAAGATTCTTGCGGTTTTCTAAAAGATCTATCACGTATAAATCATTAGCCGAATAGAGAGCAGACACTATAGGGGATGATCTTTTCAGATGTTTTATGACGCGCGTTATTTTCCTATAAATAAAAAAGAAAAATAAATCAGAAATGATCAATATATGTTTAATATATACGACATTGATATTAGATTTTAAAACTGTTATTAATGAAATGCACACATCAAGTTTGTGTTCTAAAAATAAAGAATATTTTTATACAAGCTAGTTTTTCATTCTTTGAAATACTTAGTAGGATGTCTGCTTCTTTATTTTTATTTGCACTAATTGTCTTCATAGTTTTAAGGTACCATAAAATATTAATAGGAAGTAAATAAAGGGAAGGCCATCGGCTGATTTTTTTTTAAATTGCGTAAACACTGTTCAATAAGTTATGCTTTATTGAAAAGAGTAAACCTTGCGATTAATTATAGAATATTCATCGTAATGACTTTGCACAAGCGTATCCTATAAAATTTTGGAGTACATTTTCTATATGTTTGAGGCCCTATTTTACGAATAACTCGATAAATCTTGCGCTTATGTGCCTGAATCAGTTTAGGATTGTTAGTATAATACCTATCTCTAACAGCATACCACAATGACGCAAAATCTAAGCTCGGCGAACTTAGTGACCTAAGGATCGATTGCTGCAGGGTTTCTATGTAATGCGTCTCACTCGAAAAAATGATTTTTTTTCATCAAAATCAACTTCTATTTTCAGCGGCCCTATATTTCCTCCCAAACAGAGAAACGATAACAAAACGAGTGGCCGCTTTGCTTCAATGCCTGAGTAAATTGAAGGTCTTTAGCAGAATTCTCCTTAAGTTGGAAGGACTAATGTTCAGTTTCTAAAATTTGGAGATTCTCGAAAAGAGAATGCGCCTCATTCGTAAAGATTTTTTTTCAGCAAAATTGACGCCAATATTCAGCTGCTCTATATTTCCTCCCAAACAGAGAAGCAATAACAAAACGGGTGGCCACTTTACTTTAATGAGTAAATTAAAGGAGGTCTTTATGCAGAATTCTCCTTAGGTTAGTACGGCTAATGTTCAGTTGCTGTGGTCTGTGGAGAGTAGAGGTTCTCAAGTATAAATGCATATGGCAACAACAGTAATATTCTCACTTAAGCGCGCTGTAAGAGGATAACTTTTGTTATCAATTAGTATACCAATTTCACGAATCTTTTCACAAACTTGCGTGCCACAGTCGCGGTTGGTGCATTATTTCGATTCATTGGTTCATCAAAATCGGTTAATACTTTGACCGCGTTAGTGTATTTAATAAGTAAATTTTAATAATAAAGACAATCTGAAACATACTTGATTACAGATTACGGTAACTAATTGGTTCTTGTAACACTTGCCACGTGGACGGAAATGGTTGATTTGGCGTTCGTGAGATTAACATTGATCAATAAGCGGCACCGAGTGTTCTTCCATGCTGTCTTTTGTGACTTGATTTTATGCATAAGGGAGTTTTTGTAGTAAATTTTACTATCTCAACAGGAGTTTATAGTAAGACGAAATACGTGTCTGCATGTCTAGATGACAATTTTCACACAAATATCAATTTGTATTGTGTTCCCCATACCCTTTATTTTCTTATTATACCTTTACTTTTAATAATATTTCGATATTACTAAAATGTTTAAAATTTTAATAAGTAAAGAGTACACATTTGTAACAAGTTTCACAAATAATACAATATTCTTCCGGATTTTGTTGTGCGGTCATTGTAATAATCAACGTTTCGCTGTTCAGACTGTCCTGCTATTAGACTTATTTCTTTCGTTTTTGTTTTTCTTGCTCTTAGAATCAAATTAATCTGATAAATAGAGGCTACAATTATTGTGTAAATTATCCCTGATACACGAAATATATCCAAATTAATTTTTTGGAATTCACTATTTGAACAAAATAGACAAGTTGACTATTTGAATAGTTGGGCCGACCGGGACGAAAGGGTTAGTGAGCACTAGCGAGGTTTGTCGGGTCGCAGGACCCTGTCAAGTCGATGGGCGATTGTACTAATCCTAAAAAAATTCAATCTGACTTGAATAAAAAATATGTGAGCCCGAACTGGCCCAACCGCACCTTATAATTTCCTATCCTAGTGGGTACTTAGTAGTTTTTTGTTTCGCTTTTCACACTGTATATAGCAACTGTTAATTTTTTTGACAATTCTTGTTACATGTTCATGTTATCTAAATAAATCTCGGATATTTTCGGCAAATTATGTTCGTTAGTTATCTTCATTGTAAGGATAATATCTTGATTTTTCTCTATACTTAATAGGGGAACATTAAAAATTTTCGGAAAAAGAAAAAAAACACTTTATTGTTTTTCAAAATATTCGCGTTTAAGTTTTAAGCACTTTTGCATTCGAAGAAACCAGTTGTCGAAGCATTTATTCCAATATGAAGTGGTTATCTCAGAAACATGCCTTTTAAATGCTTCAACGTCCTCTTTCAGTGTCGAAAACCGCTCATCACGCAATTTGTTTTTGATAAAAGGGTACAGGAAGAAGTCATTATTAGGTGATAAGTCAGGCGAATACGGACAATGTGTCATTAATTCAATGTTATTCTCTTTTAAATAATCGGGTCTAGCAAAGTTCACCGACAACCATTCACCGAGAAACAAATTCGCCGAAATATTCATTTAATAATTTAAATTATGTACTATGCCTCGTATTTACATAACCGTGGTGAAGTTAAAATAGAGCAGTACATAAGCGGGCAAGAAGGGCCACCGTTGCATAAAAAATATAAAGTTTCTGCGGCAAGGATAGCGCAACTAGTTCATAATTACAACATCATGGACGACATATGCGATTATCTACGATGCATAGCACATAATTTAAATTATTAAATGAACTGGAATGGCAAGGACATCAAAATAACAAAGTACGACAAAGGAACTCATTTTCCGCATTAAGTTTATGTGATCTGTAAAGAAAATAAAAAAAAACAATTAAAAAAAAACGAAATAAGACAACTTTTAAACACCCCAGAATTATTCTGCCAGTCCTAAGTCTGGATAAAGTGTAAAGGAAAGTAGATAATAATAAGAATTCAACAATTTCACAAACTATTACGTACTTTGGTGAACTTTCCATTCGGTGAATTGTTATTTCGGTGAATTGGTTTTCGGTGCATTGATTTTGATGAATTGTTTTCGGTAAACTTTCCGGTAGCGAAATAAATAATCGACCGTTTCATGTGCTGTGTGAGAGCTGGCGTTGTCGTGGTGAAAGATTGCGCCGATGTCTGCTATTTTTCTTCCTGATTTCATCGAAGACTTCAGACAAACAAATTGTTGTATACCAATCAGCATTTACTAATTTTCGATTTTCAAGAAGATCGGAAGAAAAAAAGCAATAATTTTTGGGGAAGCGTGTCGTGAACAAACAACTCTTGTAGGTTTTGGTTCACTTTAGAACACCCAAATAGTCAATTGTTGTTTTGTTTCTGGTTCGTATCAATATATCCAGGTATCGTTACCTACTACGATGCTGTATACGTTGGCAAAAGCACCCGATTTTTTTAAGCATTTTTTTGCACCAACCCACACGTCATTTTTTGAGCTTTGGTTAAATTGAGTAAATGGATTGTATTTGACTCTTACCAATACCCAAAGATGCCTCTATCTCTCGATATGATACATGTGGATCCCTTTTAATTATTTCTCGCACAGCATTGATATTTGCCGGAATAACAGCAGTTGATGGACGACCTTCACGAAATTCGTCACTGACTCTAGTACGTCCACGCTTAAATTCTGCAAACTAGTCATAAGCTGTAGTTTTGGATGGTGCCTCATTACCAAAGGCAGAATGAAGTTCATTGATGCATTGTTGTTGAGTCAAGCCACATTTAAAATCTTAAAGAATTATCGCTCGAAAATGTTTTATGTATTCCTCAATTTGGCCCCGAACTAAAAATGATATATCAGCATACAACTTTGTTATGAAAGAAGATCGTTGCATCAAAAATATGCCATGCGATATCTTGAATTTGTAAGGCATTATTCGATTTAGACAGTCTTTATAAATTTTCATGGTCTCTCTCTGGCCGTATGAGATATATGCGTACTTACCAGGTTATTTTGCCTCAATTCTTGTACTAAAAATTCTCACAATATCATACTATATTGGTCACTGGTGACTGACTATAAGTTAATTTCCTTTCGTACTCTCAAAAAAATTTGCCAAGCGTCTTTTTGAGCAAATCCTGTTACTCTACATTTTTGCAAATTTTCATCAAGAAGAAAAAACTAAACCACACTTCTTTTCCTAATTCTTTTATTTAATATTTTAATAGCTATCAAGAAATTAGTTGTCCCGTTATTTTAAATAGTCTTTCTTCTGGATGCTCTAGTATTCCGGTGCAAAACCATTGGTTTTCCGATGTATTTTCTATTCTTTCCCATTCCTTTCATCCAAAAAATTCAAGTGCTTTATTATTTTATTTCTTAGATTCCGTGTTTTACTTCTTTTTGTTAAAAAAAAGATATTTAGATTCACTTCATTAAAAGAAAGTTATTGCTAAAATAGGTAAAAATTCACATGATAGATCTTAACTACATCGAAAATGTGGAATATGTTAAGAAGGAGGATATCATGACAGAAATATAGGGAGAAGCAACAGTCGATCTAAACGATTAAAACAACAAATACCAACTAAATAATGTCCAGATATTCCATAGTTCTATGTCTTTTAATAAAATAATGGTTTAAAGTACTTTCTATTCTATTTATTTCAGTCTTTATTCACAATACAAATTGAAAATTTCCCGTGTGGTTTTATTTTCGTGAGAAATGACTGTATGTCGTGTGTGCGTGCATTATTAAATAGAGTAACTATTTAAATACCTACCCATTTTATTTTCTTACTACGTAATGTATTGCTCAAAATTATGAAACAAGAAATTCGCATTGTTTCTCGGCTAGTTCGATGTATTCGTTCAGGAAGTGCTTTTACGGTAGGAAATTGGTAGTACAAACTCGAAATATTAAAGTAACGGTTTACGAATCGCTACGACTCCGTGTAAAGTCATTGAAAGCGGCTAGTTTAACGCAATTATTTGCATCGAAATAATTTCATATAAAACTTAACTGTACATAGCATTATAACTCACTGAGCTGTATAATGTTTTGCCGTTGTAAAATACCATGATTTTTTAAAACATTGTTAAATCAGTGTTAATACGGAAGCAGACCCACCGGTTAAACAAAACGGTATAGCTGATAAGCGGCTGTTGAATAGCACAAGTGCACTGGTACGCGTAAAGATAATACTTTTCGGATAATAAAAATAGACTTTCGATATTAATATCTACTTGTTCCTTAATTTTAAGGTCGCTTAAAGTAAAATTCCAAATTTATATTGAACTGACATTTGCGAATTAGAAATGTAAGCAGACAAATAAATAAATTATCATACTTAAAATAAAATAGAAGCAGTATACAAATTATAACGTGAACTCCCCTATCCATTTTAGTTCTTCAATATAAGGAAAATTAAGTATTTTCTAGGGAAATATTTTTTAATTATAGAATAAATTAAACATACTATTTTATTATAAAGGTTTGCTCAATAAAACATTAGTAAATAAAGAGATTTGTTTCGCCTTTTGCAAAATTTTTCAGTGACCTCAGCCTAAAATTGCTGTGCCTTGGGTTTATTAATGGAGTGTACGAGAACCTATGCAAATGGAGAATTGAGTGATAGAGAGTGGTTACTTGTAAGAGTAAGAACTAAAGTTATTAGTTACTCAATCGAATCATTTATTCAAGAAAAATAAGAAGGGAATACTATAGACTCCTAAAGAGATGCTGAGAAGACGAAGCAATGAGTCAATTGGAACAGAGTAAAACTTCAGGGGATGATAATAAGACAAAATTTATAAGCAGACGAAACAAAACCCGAATAATGATACAGGCTGTATGACTACAGTAATTTTGATTTATACAATGACGTGTAGCTCTAGGGTGTAATATTTAGCAGCACATTTGCAAAGGCTTGCAAAAATCGTATCAGGAAGATTAAAAGAATACCTAACGAATTCTTTGAGATAAATACGTGAAGACCGACGGAAAAGAGATAGAAAATAGCTTTATGTTTCTCTGAGAAAACTTTTGACGGTATTAAAAGAAGAGATAGGAGAGAATAAAGGAGAAGGAAATCTTAAACAAAATGATTGATGAATTGTATAAGAATTTGTATAAAAATTTCGTAAGTTATATACAGAGAAGAAATAAATAATCATACCCTACCAGTCTGATTATAATAAATTTTGAAAAAAAGAAGAAAATTTGTAAAAAAGTCTTGAGAAACTGTTTCTTCCTCCTGGTTTGAAGGAAGTTCGGTATATACAATCGACCGAAGTATGTGTTGAAATAATACAATATATTTTGTATAACACTAATATATTTATAAATTTAATCTTGGAGTTCCGTTAAATAAATGCAGTATCTGGTCTTAATACTAAAGACCGAGAAAAACTGGCTAATAAATAATATTTTCTCCTATTTAGATCACTGAGATCTTAGTAGGAACTGTTAGTTAGATCACTGAGACTTAAACTTTAACTCGAAGAGATCGTTCTTGTAACTGTAGTGAGCTCTAAGAGATCTTGTTTGGAATTCCAAGATTAAATTTATAAATATATTAGTGTTATACAAAATATATTGTATTATTTCAACACATACTTCGGTCGATACATACCGAACTTCCTTCAAACCAGGAGGAAGAAACATTTGGTCCTTCGAGCCGGAAGATTAATTCATCTGCATTGGTCCTTCACAGACGGACGTAAGTAACAGCTCACAGCTATCACGATTATTCCAAGACCAAAAAACATTTGGTCCTTTGCAGCTGGATGATAAATTAATTCATCCACATATGGTACTTCGCAGCTAGATGATAAATTAATTCATCTACATAGCAACATTATAACAAGATCATCGATCCTTCGTCAACTGGTCATCACCAAAAACATTGGTTCTTCCAGGAGCAGGATATCATCGACATCTGTGACAGCAACAGCGCACTCAAATTAATGAGGTAAGTCTCTAGTTAACTTCCTTTTCTTAATTTTTTACCGATCAGTATCCGAAAAACCTTTTTTTTGCTCCAAAATGACTACTCCCGCATTAAAAACCTTTAAAATTCAAAAAAGAAAGCCAAAAACATCCTTATCGAGAGCTGCTGAATATATTGCCTCTTTAGACGAAAACGTAATTTTAGAAGAGCTCACGGAGCGCTACGATAAATTACAACCACTTCTAAATCATATTGAAAATATACAAACACAAATTGAAGATACATTTGAAGAAGAAAGCGAGGATACTGAAAGTACAGATTTCGAAAAGATGTATTTCAAAATCATAGGTCAAATTCGTAAATTGATATCCAATTATTCGAATGTTAATGTCGAACATAAACCAGCCATTTATATATTAGAAATTATTAGTATTCGTGTACAGATACTTCTGTTATATTAAATTAACTTTCAATTCTTTGATTGTTTCGACCTTTCCTTGATGTAAATCCATATCACAAATAAATAAAACACACATAAGATGTTTTAGATTTACACTTTATTAGTAAAATAATGACAGCTGTTTGGCAACACAGTAGCTTCTTCAAATTCAACTTAAGACTAAAGATACATACAATATTCAGCGTTAAATCAGGTAGTTGACCCAAGTTAAAATTCTAGGACCTATTACATTTATATTTTGCTTTTTGAAAACTATACCATGTCCTACTTGTGTGAGGTTTAAGTTTAATTATATAACATAAGCAACTCGGAAACAATATTTCAATGGGTGAACAGATTTACCCGATCATTAAAGTGGAGCCAGACAAGCAGTTTAAATCATTTACTTACATAGGTCACCAGCAACTTAAATTATCAAAATTCCTTAAAAAAGAAAACATTAATATTGCTTATAAAACTAATAATAATCTAGCCAAATATATTAAAAATAATAAAGAAAAAACTACCAAAGACAATAAATCAGGAGTTCACAAGTTATCATGCTGACCATGTACCAAAACATATATTGGAAAGACAGGTAGAACGTTTAAAAAACGAATCCAAGACCACTATCATTCTTATATCAACAAAAAAACTGACTCAACCTACTCTAATCATTTAATAGAGAATGAACACGAATTTAATTTACAATTCGATATCATACATGTAGAAAATAAAAGTAGAAAACTAAATTGTTTAGAGTCTTTAGAAATTAATAAACTCAAAAACTCAGAAATGTTACTAAACGATATTAGACTTGAATTCATCCCCACTGTTAAATCTGTTCACCCATTGAAATATTGTTTCTTAGTTGCTTATGTTATATAATTAAACTTAAACCTCACACAAGTAGGACATGGTATAGTTTTCAAAAAGCAAAATATAAATGTAATAGTTCCTAGAATTTTAACTTGGGTCAACTACCTGATTTAACGCTGTATATTGTATGTATCTTTAGTCTTAAGTTGAATTTGAAGAAGCTACTGTGTTAGCGAAACAGCTGTCATTATTTTATTAATAAAGTGTAAATCTAAAACATCTTATGTGTGTTTTATTTATTTGAAATTAACTTTCAGTGGTAGTAATTTGACGCACAATTGCTAAAATTCAAGGGCCACACGTTGAAAGCACTTGAATTTCATTTGCAATTTCCTGAAATAGTAATCACGATCACTTAAGCAGATGTCAAACAGCCTCTTGAGAACAACCACTTATTGATATTGCAAACTGCTAAAAGGGTATAATTTAAGAAAAGCATAAAACGGTAGCCCAGAATAAACAGTATAAACTTAGTTGCATTATGTTCACATTTACGTCCTTTCTATCTATAATTGCAACGCAGTTTTGCTGCATTTACACGATTTTCGTCGCCGGTTTCATGAATTGAATTTAAAATGTCTAAAAATAAATGAAACGCTATATGTAGTTAGAAAATGTATTTTACTGTTTTAATGAGATTTTTTGAAATTCCTACGTATGATATGTACAGCAAATTCACAACATAAAATAATTTCAAACGAAAACGACTTGTCGTCAATAGACACTAAGTATTCAGTCAGTATCCAAATTACATAAAATTACATAAAGAAAAATTAGTCTGCACATTTTATATATGGAATGCTAAAAAGAAAAATTAGGTTACGTTCGTAAATGATAAATTTATAAAAACCTATGAAAATACAGTAAAATAATTAGATAATAGCAGTAAGTACGTATCGTTAGTCTATAACTGTCAACTATTTCAGAAACAGGAAGACAGATAATTATAAAAAGGTAGGCACAAACGCGATTCTCACGTTTCAGTCTCCAGGTTGTAACATCTCAAATAAAATTAATTTCTTGTCCTGCAACGGACACTTCCCCCATTAAGAACGTTTAGGTATGGAGAAATGGTAACATTTTAGATCCAATCATTGTATAAGCTATACAGATTTTGAAAATATCAGAATAAAGTCGTTAACTTCGATTAAAAAGGATGTTTGTAGATTTCTTATTAAACTTAGCGAGAGTGCACATGTTAATATAATAACACAAGCCGAAATTTGTTGCCGAATATACACAAGAATGACACCCTAAGCTTTATAAAATAACGAGTGATCATTAAAATTTTCAAGTAAGCCATGTACACAAAAAGTATGTCCTAACTTAAGTTATTACAGGAGATATGTCATTATAATTTCAAACGTCATGATTGTTAAAAAATAATTTGAAATGCTGACTTTTATATTAAATATATTTATAATATTTTTATACAAAGTAATAGAATATTATAAAAAATGTGTAAAATGTTGACCATTCTCCACCAAGCATAATCGCAGCACTCTATTTCGTAGAGCATTGAAAACATTGATCAGTATTTGCGGTGAGTTATTGATGTGTTCACATTTTTCTATGATTTTATGTCTTAACTCTTGTAGATTATTAATTGGTGTTTCATAAATAATATTCTTTATATATGGCCACACAAAAAAATCCATGACTGTTAAATCACACGATCGTGGTGGATATGGAATCGCTGTATTTCTACTTATTATGCTATCGCCATAAAATTGTTGCAAAAACTGAATATTTTCAAGTGTAACGTGAGATGTAGCCCCATCCTGTTGAAAATATCCGACCTGGAGTTCATCATTAGTCAATTGATTAGTAAAAACACTGCGAATTTCGTTACGATATATCTCCGATGTTATCATGCCCTCAAAGAATATTGGTCCTATTAATCGATGACGACTCATACCTACCCATACGCCTATTTTTTCTGGATGTAGAGGAACTTGTCTGTAGAAATGAGGATTTTCACTGGACCACATACGCATATTTTGCGAATTAACATAACCTTTCAAATAAAACCAAGCTTCATCGGGGAAAAAAGTATGATTTAAAATATTGTCTGTCATTGTTTGAATAAACCATTGGCAAAATTGTGTTCTTTTTTCATAATCCGTAGGTAATAGATTTTGTACAGAAGTTAATTTATATGGATACATGTGCAAGTCCTTTTTTAAAATTTTTTGACATGTTCCATACGAAAGCCCAACTTGTTGCGAAACTCTGCGAATAGATGTTTGAGGAGATTCGTTAATAATTTGTCTGACATTTTCAATTACGCCGCGACTTCTCTTGAGAGGAGGACCGCTTCCTTTTTTCCTTAAAATACTGCCTGTTTGACGAAAAAGATTTACACAATGCATTAGCGTATCACGGAAAGTTTTATAGCTAGGAACAGTATTTGGATATCTCTCTTCAAACTGCGTAAGGCAATTTTCTATTGAATGCTGCCAAATACCATCAATTTTTTGAGATGTCAGGAAGTAACATTCTACCATAAACACTTTATGCATATCATTAAAGGCCATTACTTTTTCTTTTGATGAAACTTTCAAATATGTATTTGACACTGACAGATGTTTGAAATAACATCTTAATGATTAAAGCTACGACATAATTTTTATATACACGGCCAGCTATGAGTGAAAATTTTAATGATCGCTCGTTACTATTGTTTTTATGGTTATGAGACAATCGTGTTACCAATCAACATTGTTAAATTTAAGACTGGCCAAAAAAGGATAGTTTCCTTTCAAGTTCGAAATGTTAAAAATATCCTTGTTGAGATTTAAAACTATTTACTTCCTTTGCGTGTAAAGCTGGAGAAATATTCTGAAAAAGCTAACTGCGAAAAAGCGAAACGCTAAAAATAAATATAAGTCAAACCCGGAAGACTTACCTACTACCAAAATATATAATTTTCCAATTATTTTTGAAGGATCCTAACTAGAACTTTAGGGATAATAGAGAAAAACTAATTTAATGTAAAGTTCATAGAAAAAAATAAATCACTGAATCTAAGTTCACCTACATATGCTTCAGTTCCGGTTTTTTGATTTGTAGATCGTTGTGATTTATTTTCAAATATGTATTGGAATAATTTTTAAGAGTAGTAATATTGTAATATCTACAATTACTACTGCTTTATTTAAGAACTGCTAGTAATATTAATACAGTCCAAAAGAAAATTAAAGTTTTGTAACTGTTTGTTAATGATCTATTATTTTTAAACTATTTATTTTGCTATTCTGTTGTGATGTTACACTTTTGTTAAATTTGTAATATTTTATTATGCATTCTATTCCATTATTATAAAAGAATTTCTACTTTATATCTCCGAAAAAAAAACGACCACCTTACCAATGATGCGAGAGAGAAGAGTCTGGGAAAAGAACATTCACAATAACAGCCTTCCCACTATTTCGTTTCTTAATATGACATACCAACTGTGCGTGTTCACTGAAGTCCAGGTAAAGCATACGAACAGGATGGAACTACCAATTTTTGTAATATATGTAATTTTCTTGATCACTTTAATTTCATTCTTTTTTATTTCACTTCCACAGACTACGTTATTTTCATTACTAGACGTTACCGTGATCCAGATATTAATATTATATATTGACAGTGTAGTACATACGGACCATAATTAGTAGAACGATATGTACGGCTATAGATTCAAATAATTTTTATAATCCAAAAAATATTTTGTTTAATACTTCTTTTCTAAAGACTATAGCTAGTGCATATACGATCAGAAGAGATATAATGAAAAGGTATATAAAATCTATTCCTCTTCTACTATTAAGTATAAAGTATACATTCTATTTTCTATTTTCCACTTTTTTAACCTTCTTCAACCGCTTTACTCCGTTTTTTTGTCTCTTGCTAAAGTCTTGTCCTCCTTCCTTGTCGTTTCTTTGTTTTTCAACACTTCAGTATTATCCCAAATCATACGGGGTCTACTTCTCCCTATTTTCATTATTACTTTCAAAAGTTGTCTTCTATCATTCAATCTTTTAGGTGTCACCATCTGCGTATTTCATGGTTTTGTGACACATTATACTCGAAGCTCTGGCACACACTTTACACAAGTAAAGCACATCACTATACCACCGACATATTAATACTGATTTCTTAATATAAACAAATCCTATTTATATCTACTTATAATTAGGTAAGCATAAGATTATAAGTAGTTAATGTTATAATACTAATAATTTATTATCCAACAGATATATAAATCCACTTAAAACATAATATAAAAATATGAATACAGAAACTTATTGCTGTGGATTTTTCATCAGAAAAATACTGAAAATTACGCGATATATTTGAATGTTTAAAAATGTACATTTATATGTGACATGACTGTATATTGAAAATGTTTATAAATTTTGCGTTGAATATTTGTCATGTTTCGAAGGTTAACAAGAAAAGAAAGAAGAAAAACTTGTTATCCGAGGATTTCATGTAGAGGTCGAAGTTGAAAGTGGAGACAAATTCTACCTATCAAACGAAAAGGCTGCTTGCTTCGTGAGATATATTATATATATAATTAGTTCGGGTTTTGATTGATTGCAAGTGTTTTATAGTTGATGTTTAGAGATATAAATTCCCGATATTTATAGAGTTAAATTCTCGTTTTATTGATGTTTAATTTGATTAAGCGCCTTTTCGTGAGAGTCTCCATATTAATGTTGAAAGTAAAATAAAATTTTTATGACGTCATAATTATCAGAATTATAGTTCTATTGTATTAAAACAAGTAGATAAGAGATTTAAATTTTAAGCATACAGATAATACAGTTTAATATTAAAAATTCTTTGTTAAAATTATAAATGAAAAATTTGTCCGAGTGGAGTCAGATTTTTTTTGTGCATGGCAAAGCACATGCGTAGTTTTTGTTCGCGGTTCAGAATCTGAATATACAGTGTGGTTTTCTGGGGAGAATTTAATGTTAAACTTGATTATTTTAGATAAGTTTGATCGGAGTCATTTGGAGGACGTTTTCCATTCATTTAGCGGTCAATTGTCAATGAATATTTTTACCTTCAGTATCTTTGTTATATGATACAGCATCTTTATACTTTGTAAAGATATATTTTTTTATTATTTTTATTTTTGGATTAATATATAAAATTTTTATTTCAATTTTTAACCTGTGTTTGTTTTATTTACTTTCCAATATTCCAATATTGCTAATTAATTTATACCTATATAAAAGAATATATTTAAAAGAAACTTAAAGAGAGATTAGTTCAAACTTAACTTATATAAAATAGATAAATAAATTTTTGTGTACAAGTGTACTGGCGCTCAACTCATATTTTAGACACGTCTTTCCTAAGTGGGACCCGAGAAGTTAGAGGTCTCAGATTTGAAAATTCACCGGCTAAGAAAACCTAGTTGGGAAAACTAGTTGTGGATGGTGGCGTGCTAAATTATCAACCCACTATTCATAGCAATATGTTACAGTAACGAAATAAAACAAAACACTTTTTTCACAAAAATAGTTTTAATAAACTAGATGTACATTTCACGCGCTCTGCACACATCATCAGTAGTACTGTTTAAACATAATATCTATGAGACAACATATAATATGAAAATACAACATATACAGAAAAATTAGAGGTAGGGTGAAAACAAATTAATGAAAAATTACAATTAATTTTAAAAGTAATACAATTTCTGAGAATGAGTTCATGGAGAAATACCAAATATCTATGAAACGAAAGAGGCATCGGGCAAAAGGATTAGAAATTACAATATAAAATGTGAATGTGAATGTGAATGAAGAATTTAGTATGTTACTAATTTTGTAAATGCCCGACTCTTTCAACGGATCTGTGTTAGCAATTTTTGTTTTTAGACACTGTTGTAACTTATTATTGTTGGAGAAAGCTGTATTTTTTAAACAGTTTTATTATGCTGTTATGCCAATTTTTATGAAATGATATCTTAAAGTATTTTTTATTGTTGTTCAAAGTGTCTGGTGATTTTTGAAGTTTTGAGCCTTTTCTTTTCTAGTTTGCTTTTTATTTTCAATACCAATTGTTTGTCGTAATCAATCGATTCGGCAACTTTAACTATGTAGTCTAATTCTTTCTTAAAATTCATAGGAAATAGATGGAATGACAGTAATCTGTTGATTAAAAAATAAAAACTGCTCTCTTTAGTTTTGTGAAAAGTGTACGAGTGTTTATGAATGTAGTTGTCTATATGTGTTTCTTTTCTGTGGATGTCAAATTTAAAAGTATTGTCTGATAATGAAATTTTTAAATCTAAAAAGGGTAACGTTTTATCTTTTTTTCTAATTCGTGCGTGAAACGTATTGAAGGATATTGTTTATTTAAAATATTTAAGAGAGCCTCCGTATTGAAAGATTCGGGTATCACTGCAAACACATCATCTATATATCTTGTCCAGAACTTAGTAAAAATGCCACAATTAGCTTTGACTTTGTTTTCAAGGTTATTGAAAAATAGGTTTGCTAAGAAAGGTGATAGAGGATTGCCCATAGCTGTGCCATGTGTTTGTTTATAGAAGTTATTGTTGAAAGGCAATCATCTATCACCTTTCTTAGCAAACCTATTTTTGAATAACCTTGAAAACAAAGTCAAAGCTAATTGTGGCTATGCAGATGACCTTAAGATTTATCGTACCATATTGAATGAACTAGACATCACTTTTCTGCAGAACGCACTGAACGTTGTAGTTAAATGGTGCATGAAAAACTAGTTCAACCTTAATATTAGCAAGTGCAGTTCTATATCCTACACGAGGAAATATAATGCCTTGACGGCTACTTATTTCATCTATGGTGAACCTGTTGCAGCATCCACTTTACACAAGTAAAACACGTTCACTTCAGTATTAGTACTTTAATACTTAGTTGTGGTAGTGTATACCGTGTGTAAATGAGGAAAGAAATCGACAAGAAGCGTCCCCGTCGCTTTGCTCGGATGTGTTTATTGAATGTATAGTGTAGCATTTGATTGGATAAGCATTGGTCAGCATAAGAATAGGTCAGATGTAGGCGTGGTATACACATAAGTATAATTGGATAAGCAATGATACGTCAGGAGTAGGTGTGGTATACACATTCGTATGATTGAATAAGCAATGATACGTCAGAAGTAGGTGTGGTATACACATAGGTATGATTTAATAAGCAATGATACGTCAGGAGTAGGTGTGTTATACACATACGTATTGCATATGTACTCGTATTTCTGTCGTATCTATCGTCGACGACTGGGCACAGAACGCCTGGCGCCTGGTGCTATAACCGTCCCTTCTCTCTTATCTAGTATACTGGTCGGGTATCGTTTACCTCGCCGCCATTCTCTCACCCCAGTTCCATACTGCATATCAAATAATATGGGTTCATCACCATAGACCTCCAGCGATTTCTTATTGTTCCTCAAAAGATAAAATCAGTCAGGAAACCTATCGATACACATTCATTCGATATCCATGTTGTCAGAAGATAATAAGTAATACCTTAAAAAAATAGAAAAATATTTTGAAGACTGGTTTCTTTAAGTGCAAAAGTATGACTAAACGGAAATCTTTTTTAAAAAATCTCGGGTAAATATTTGCTTACATTTGGATGGTTAAAAAGTCTGAATAGATACCTAAAGCTTGTTCCTTTATGTATACCAGCAATTCATCCTCGAACGTTCTCATGCATTCATAACATTTATGTGTTAAAAAATGGTTCATATTAACTAAAAACAATTATATTTATGTAAATTAATTTCTACACTGTCGTTTTACTGAAGTTCGAACATTTACAATTTAGTATTTAACATTTGTGATTAAATATAAATAATATCCAGTAAAAATATTTTAGCATCGGTACGAAGGTTATATTTTAATAATTAAACAAAAAATAATTGAATATTTTATTTCACATTAATATACTATTTAGTTATTAATCACTCTTGTATGTCGATATCATTTCCTCAAAATAATAATAATTTGTATGTCCGCAATTGGAATTACCTGTACAGTTTAAAAAGGAAGTAGTACATTACACGTCTATTTACTACCAAAGTAGTTTGAATTGGTTTGGTTATAATTAAAAGGATATTGTAAAAAATATTTTAATGTATTTAATGCATCAGTCACCTTCTCTTGTCAGGATATCTACAATACTTGCTAAGTATCCGACCTTTAAAAAAACAGGTTTATCAAAGGACGGCCAACTCCTATATTTAGCGATAATATTGTTCGAAGCAATTTTTTATGTTGAAATTGAACATTTAATTGGTGCAAATTAAACAATATTAATGTGGGTCATGGTCTATATGTATAGTAACTGAACGTTTAGATGGATCGCATACTTCGTCGTACTTACTTTAACTTTGGCGTAGTGATTTTATCGGTATTTATAATGCACATATTACAGTGTACTATTACTTCAACAATAACGAAAATTAAAGTTTTTGCACGTAAATTTTAAGAAAATTTAGGTTGAATATAAATTACAAACAGGCTTGTTTATATGTTAGCAATGCAATATCCATAAATATTTGAAATATGTGTATTATGTACAGCACTGTCGAAAAGTCTTGAAGCAAATGTCGATTTCAGAGAAAATATAAATCATAATTACTTGCAAAATTTAGAAACACCTTTATCTAATTATTTTCTGAAGTTCTTCTATTATCCATCATAAATAATAGATACAATCGCTACTATTAATCATCTTTTCACTATTAACGAACAAAGTCAAATAAACAGAAGCAGTATTATTCAGAAGTTTTTTTAATTTTCATATTGTTCCTAATCTTACAAAATATCATCTGGCAAACGAATGAACGTATGTATGTCGTATTTTTCGTTGAGTTTTTCGATCACAAAGTTGCTAACTCCGAGAATTTTCAGTCCATTATATCCATTATAATTAATATAAAAACCAATAAACTCGTCAACAATTACGCGAAAGCAAAGAAAGCAACTACAGATGCCAAGAATAGTTTTGTTCCAACCCCAAAGCTTAATAAATAGCATCAAAGTATCAGCAATAAAAGTAAGAGCCTGATTACTGTATGCAGGTTTCAGCATTGCAGTGATAAATTTCTGTTTAACCAATCTAGAAATAAAGCAGACGAAATTTGGCTCACGAATATTTGTGGGTGGTTATTTACTTGAACATGTAAGCAAACAAAATAGATCCCACAGTGGAACAAGGAGGAGAGAGTCTGATACTTAGGAATGTTTTGCTAAAGAAACAGCGAAACAATAAAAAAAGAAGACAGGTATTTGAGAATTTTTCAAAAAACCCAATTAAGAAATGTTAATGGAAAACTTTTTTTCACCAAGAATAATCCGAAACATAAGAAGAGAAGCATTTGGCCACCTAAACCACCTCATATATCTCTTGTAAATCATTTGACTCAGAAAGTCAAAAAGTGACAATTACAAATTACTTGCTAGAATTGCTAGAAGGTATCTCAAAACGTACACTTATAGATAGTATAAGGTAGCATAACTAAGGAGCTTAACATGAATGCAAACATAATGATAATAATAAGTTATATGTTATTAAATTTACTTTTATCTTTTAATAATTAGTTTCAACTTACTATTAACGTTTATGGTTTACAGCTTTAACTCAAAGACTAAAGAACTAATATTTACCATGATTTATTTAACTGAAATTACTCTCAAGCTTTCCCATTCCACTATATTATACAATGCTAGTTGTGTATAGTGCCAAAGCAAAAAAGTGGCGAAGAGTATATGTGAATAATACCTTCATACAAAAAATCACGGTCCAATGTTCACGTAGTAACGAGAAAATGATTTTTCTTTATTCGAGTTCGGCCGTGTCGCAGTTAAATATACGGGGGGCAATACGGGTTTCTACATCTAATTCATCCGTCCGTATCGGTATTTCTCAATACCACAAACAAATTTAAAGACAAAAAAATATATGTGAATAATTCCATACAAATAATTAAAACCAGTTATATATCCCATTGGACACGCCATGGACACGCTATATAAAGTTTTTTGTTTTATGCTACATAAAGTTTTTTTGTTTTATGATAATTTTTGTTTTATTATAAAACATAAAAATTGTATTTTTAAAAGACGTTTAACGTTCAACGTATTTAATTTTAATCACATTTTAATTAATGCGGCATAGATTTGTCGACATATTCGACGTAAAGGCTATTATTGACATCCACAAAAAAAACATCGACATATATGCGGCCGAGCATGTTAATTTTTGGTAAGAAAACAACAACATTCACCATCTATAGTATTTTTACGATTGCGCCATCAATGTGCGTCACACAACGTTGACAAATTTATTGTTTACATCTTGCAAATAATTGTCATTTTGGTAATAGGTTATATTACAAGATCAGCTAAAAACTTCAAAAATTTTTTTTCTTACAATTTCCATTTAGATTATATCTTAAACTGTTTAGAATGTTAATATTGTATATTTATCACTCCATATTTAGAAAAATACATGGTTTATGTTAATTAATAAAAGCAATTGTTTTACTACTTTTATTTTGCAAAATTTATAAATATATCAATGTTTTAAAATAAAAAAACGGAACGAATGGAAATAGTTTATTACAGTTGGTATTAATAATTAAGATATAGCAGTACGTACGTTAAACTAAAGAACAGAATACATAAAGATTTTATATTTTTTAGTTTTATCACATAACACTTACGAGTTTCTCCTAAGCACAGGTAATAAATAAAGGTGTTGTACTCGAATACTTGCTAATCAGATAGTTTAGGTATTATTATTTATTTATTTAAACTATACATCCTTATACCGTTAGGTGTCGGATTTTATTACTACATTTCAAGTTACTATTGCATTTATTCTTTCCTTCCACAAGTTTCTGTTCTGTGCCAAGTTCCTTGTTTCACACCATTGTATACCACGTTCTGCGGCTGCCTGTCGTACTTGTTCTTCCCATTGTATTCTAGGTCTTCCTATTCTGTTCTTTCCCTGTACTCTGGCTTCATACACCTGTTTTGATGGTCTATTTTCGTGCATCCGGTGCAAGTGTCCTAACCAACCCAGCTGTCTTTCTTCAATAACTCTCTTAACTGGTTTCAGGTTCCTTCTTTGTAGTATTACCTAATTTCTAATTCTGTCTTTCCTTGTAATTCCTTCAATTTTTCTCAGGAATCTCATTTCTGCTGCTGTTATTCTGCTTTTGTTTCTATCTGAAATCGTCCAAGACTCACAACTGTATACTAGTGAAGGTCTTACTACTTTTTTATATATCTCTGTTTTTATTTCCTTTGATACTTCCTTTTTTCCAAAAAATGTATCTTTAAGCATGTTAAAAATTATCCCTATCTTTCCTATTCTCTCTGCTATTGCTTTATCTATCCTTCCATTTTCTTCTATTACTGTGCCTAAATAGTTGAAACTTTTAACTTGTTCTAGTTGTCTTCCCCCTAAGCATATTTTGTGTATTTTTTCCTTTCCTGCCATTATCATTGTTTTTGTTTTGCTTATGTTAATTTTCATGTTTATTTTTCTGAATTCTGATTGGTATATATTTAGATTCTGTTGTAGATTCTTTTCTGAATCTGCTACTACAATCATGTCGTCTGCGAACAATAATTCGCGTAGGGCACTTTGGTGCATTCTCCAGCTACCCACTATCAGTTTCTCACATCTCTGTTTACAATTTTTTATAACATCGTCCATTAATATCGTGAATAGAAGAGGGCTAAGAACACAACCCTGTTTTAATCCTATTTTTGTTTCAAATTCTGTTGATTCTTCGTTATGTGTTCTAACTTTATTTTTATTACCTTTATACAGGGCCTTTATTGTATCGATAATATATCCTTCTATCCCCCTGTTTTCTAGAGCTTTCCAGATGTCTTCTCTTTTAATTCTATCGAACGCCGTTTGTAGGTCGATAAAGCAGATATGTATTTCTTTTCCTTTTTTCAGAAATTTCTCTCCTAATTGTCTAACTATGAATATTAGATCTTGTGCACTTCTACCTCTTCTAAATCCATGCTGTTGTTCTTCTAGTGTTGGTTCTATTATATCCCTTAGTCTCTTTTCTAGTATCCTTGTTAGTACTTTTCCAGGTATACTAGTTAATGCAATTCCCCGATAGTTTGCGCATTCTCTCATGTCTCCTTTCTTATAAAGTGGTAGTATTATTGCCATGTTCCAATCTTTCGGTATTTCCTGTTTTGTTAATATATCGTTCAGCAGATTACAAAATTCTGTTGTTGCTTTATCTCCCATATATTTTATCATATCTGCTGTTATTTTATCCTCCCCAGGTGCCTTTCCCGATTTCAATTTATTAATGGCTTCTATTACTTCTTCTTTTATAATTGGCTGAATATTTATTTCTGTACTATATTCTACTTGTTTGTTTTTTTCTTTCTCGTGCGCTTTGCTATTTGTTTCTGTTAGTTCTTTGAAGTGCTCCCTCCATCTTCTCATTATTAGTTTTTCCTCTGTTATTATGTTTCCATCCTTGTTCTTTATATTTTTCAGTTTTATTTGTTTCTTTTGTCGTGGGTTCTTCCACATGCTATAGAGCAGTTTCTGATTTTCTGCGTAATTTTCCCTCATCTTCTGACCAAATTCTTCCCATCACTGTCTCTTTGCAAGCTTAACCATTTTATTTACCTCAGTCCTTAACAGCTTGTATATATTATGATCCTCTTCTGATCTTGTTTGTATGTACATCTTCCACTTTCTTTTCTTGTCCTTTACTTTTTGCTGAATATCTGGTGTCCACCATTTGCTTTTCTTTGTGCTTATATTTGCAGTTCTTATTATTCCGCATCCAGCTTTTGCCGCCTGTAAAATAATTCCTTTAAATTGGGTCCATTTATCATCTATATTCTTTGGGGTATTGATCCTATTAGCTATTTCTTTACTTATATATTCTTGATATCTTTCTTGTACGTTATTATCTTTTAGCTTATAACACTTTATTTTGTCTTTTGTTACCTTCTTCCTCTTTTCTTCCTTAGCGTCTAGTGTAATTATCGCGAGTTCTAGTTTCACTAGGTAATGGTCACTGCTTATTTCTGCATGTCTTTTCACTCGTACATCTTTTACCTTTTTCCAATTATCTCTGTTTATGATGAAGTAATCAATAATAGATTTCTCTTTTCTCGAGTACACCTCTCTGGTGAACTTATGTATATCTTTATGCATGAATTTTGTGTTTGTAATAACATAATCATTTGCGACACACAACTCTATTAGTCTATTTCCATTATCATTTCTAGTTTGTTCCCCGTTCTTTCCCATATAACTTTCTATTCCTGTGTTATCCTTTCCTACTCTTCCGTTCATATCTCCCATTATCATTATGTTGCTTCCCTCTCTATCTATTTCTGCCTGTAAAGCTTCGTAAAATTCATCCTTCTGCTCTTTCTTTGCATTATCGTTCGGTGCATAGGCCACTATTATAGACCATATGTTCCTTTCATCTATTTTTATTTTAATCGCCAGTAATCTCTCGCTTATAAATCTTTCTTCTATAATTGATTTTACCTTGCTTGATTTGACAATGAAACCTACTCCTCCCATTCCTCTGCTCCTCACATCTATTCCAGACCAATACATTTGGTAGCCTTCCCTCAACTCTTTTATTCCTTGGCCTTTCTTTTTCGTTTCGGTTATCCCTAGATAGTCTATGTTTTGTATTTTCATTTCTTCGACTATTTCATCCTCCTTTCCAATTACGCTTCTTACGTTCCACGTACCCCACATAATAGTATGCCTCCTCTTCCTATATTGTATTGTCACTTCCTTTCATCGTATTTCTACGTTTTTTCTTCTCCTCCTCGTATGTGTCTTTGTGTTTTATTTTCTTTCCATGTATTACTTTCTGGCTCCATGTGTCTTCTTTTGGCTTGTAAGTTGCACTTTTCCTTTGTTTATTCCTATTCTTCTTATCATTTTCTTTTCCATCGTCTTGTTCCTTTGTCCTTGTCATAGTCGTTATCGTTATAATATAGTTTAGGTATTATATATGGTGTAATATAAAGTCAAACAAATATTAAAATCAAAACACTATCATATATTGGCTCTTCATTTCACAAATATTTTCACTGGAACAAAAGGTAAAAGTGCAGTCGTAACTTAGAGCTTAAAATATCATCTTCCTCTTCTTCTAAACTAATTATGAAAGGTCTGATATCATTTTGGTGAAATCCTACTTCCCTGTCCCACTATTTTTTAAATCGCTGCTTCAGTGTGAGTGTCACACAGTTAGCTCACGCTTCAGCAGTTACTTAACTGATAATTCATAGGCTTCATAAATAGATGATGGTTTATACCTTCGAATAAAAACTATGATCTATTTGAACTTAATTTAGTAATTATTTTATGTACTAACAGTCTAACGTCCCGTCCAGTAACTGTGTTTTTAAAGCTGTCTTGAGAAAGTTGATTTTATTGTTGGTTAACCTTTCCTAAATTTGATATTTTGTCGAAGATGAAGTTGGGGATTTATTTATTAATGTAGTATGATAGCTTGCATTATCCATAATAATAACTTAAGGGCTTTCTAAATTTCAAGTAGCTGATTTTCGAACCATTATACAAAATTTTCTCGATTCATATCACTGGAGTAATCCACACTTTTACTATTTGTTGCGAATATTACTTCTGCTCCAGGAATGAAACTATTACTATTACAAGCATGTACAACTATGCATCTACAAAACAAAAGTTAATGATATATTGCCTGAGACAATTACTTTTTAAATAATTAATACCTTTTGCCACCTACTTGTTTTGTTTACATATATTGTTGCGAAAACATTATTCATTTCAAAACAATATGAGACAATTCCATCAATGTTCGTTTAAAGACGTCTTTCTTAAAATAGAAACCAATATTTTGGAATATTTTGTTGTGAGAGACGATAAGACGAGAAAAATAAAATGACCAATATTAATATGTAAAGGCGACTGACAGATCACAGGCAGATATCATACGATGAGCATACGTGACAACATTGTACGGAATAGGCAACAGTGATAAAACAAATTTCGTAAAATGTTGGAGAGGTTGCATATACTACATCAGTAAATTGAAGCATTTAGGTTTTCACAACTGATATTACTGCTCTCTTATCGTAAAAATACTATATGAATGGAACTTATGTTAAAAGTATCGTCCAGAATCTTATCGATTTTTTTGCAGGTCAATGAACTTGAATTACAGCTGTATCTCGCTAAATATAGAATAAACAAAAAAATTACCGACTTTAACTACATTTTGGCCGTAAAAATTTGGAAATTTCTTATCAATGACAAAGAAACTCCTTTTTTGATTTTCAGTTAGACATTTATACGTAAGCTTCATACTCCACTGACACTAACACCCTAAAAAATAAACACCTAGTATAATTTTACAAAAACTTTATTGTAACTGGGCAATATTGTATCCTAGAAGTAATCAATATTGTCGAGTCTTCCTCGTTTTTCAAGCTTTTCTCGTTTTCTCAACTAAACTTATAGGAGCAGGTGCTTTTTCTTACAATAGATCATACACATCATAAGTATAAGTAAAACTATTTAGTTTATAGAAAGCAATTTTTTTAATCGAAGTAATTGTTATTTATTTCAACATTCTTCTGTCAACGAGTAAAAAGCTTTTAGAAAGCGTCCTTAATTAAGTTCATTTTGTTGAATTTTCAATTTATTGTTTATTTGTTAAATATATTAGTAGAAAGCAATCAACCATTATAGTGCGTATACTTCACCAAATTATTATTAGAGTTTTTATGTGGATGAAGTGGAGACCGTAGAGAATATCTTAGAAATTTGTATTTATTTCATTATTTAGATATTTTCCTACGTTATCGTATTTCATCAATCTACAAGTTTATGGAGGACCCACTTTCTAACCTTTTCTATGACATGAAGTAGTATATACAGCATACTGTAGAATGACTAACATAAAATTTATCCGCAAGTTTTCTCAATGTGTGACTTGAATCTTCCTACATTCAAATTATCCATCAATTTGTAATCACTCTACATTGTCGACGAAGGTTTAGGATCATCTTTGCCACAGAGCTTCTCGAACAAACATACAGTTCGTTCGTGTACGGTAGTCTCAATATAAACCCTGATTATGTTTCCAATTGCGAGCGCCTTACTATTTAGAAGTTTAAATTTATAACTCATTACAATCCGTATTTTACTAGTATTCATCGGTGTCATTCTAACAAAATATAAGTAAATAAATACTTAAACGAAATTGGTATCAATCTCATACGTAGCAAGACCAACTGACTCGTACACATTGCATACTTTTCTTTGTATCCCAAACATCGCACAATATAGCATATAGATAAAAGTAGTTAGTAATCATGTTAATTTACTACTTTACACATGAGGAATTAACTACCCTATACAATACTGATATGTGCATTTTAACAATCAGGCAAAAAGTATTAGTATTTAGTAAAAAGTAGAAACTATGAATGAATTGTTAGCAAACATTTTATAGCATATAAAGTAATTCACTATTTACCTGTATTATAATAAATACATATCTTTTTATATATAGTATATATCATTCACATAGATAGATAAGAGGATAGATAGGTAGACTGTTACATACTGTTCAATTGAGAATCACTTTGCAATTTACATAAACATATTATAGCTTATTAATAATGATAATAGTTTATTATAAATTATAAACATGTATCTAAATGTTTCTCAAAAATATATGTAACTTTAAGGAAAAATATTGTAATTTTGTGTCACACTATACATATCTTTTTACAGTTATTTTAAAATAAATTAAATCCCGAATACTCGTAGGTAAAGCAAATTACTAAAATAACTAACCGTTCCAAATTTAGGCTCTACAGTTTCACAACTATTACATCGATTTAAAAATTAAATAGATTTAGAAAGTTAAGCGTATTTCTTTAGTAACTTTGTGAAACACAATGGAAATCCTAGATGAATCATTTGAAGTGTCTTATTGGGATAAGGTAAATAGTCTTCACATACTGATGCGTCTATGTATTGACTTAGAGAGGTGAAAGTTCTGGTGTAATGCTGTTACGAAATCTATTTGCAACATATTAGAAAATATATCGGGATTCTGTATCCTTAAACTTTAAGGCTTAAAGTACTTCAATATATGTATATTGAAACACTCTCAGTTTATGCAATTGGTGTTTTTCATAAAATCTTTATTCCCTTTTAATCTTATTTATCATAGATGCGGCACATATATGTATATATTACGTATGCACATAGATTGAATACGTCAAACGCAAAATTAATTATGTCATCTGTAATATATACATAAATAACATAAATTGTAAATAATATTTGTACCTTACGCTGATGA
Source organism: Melolontha melolontha (assembly GCA_935421215.2). Lineage (NCBI taxonomy): Eukaryota > Metazoa > Arthropoda > Insecta > Coleoptera > Scarabaeidae > Melolontha > Melolontha melolontha. The sequence continues at coordinate 62,435,161 of OW285239.1, forward strand.
ACATACATGTCTAGAGTACTATTAAATCACAAGTCAATTGTTGGGTTAAATGTAATTTATGTAGAATTCATATAAAACAAGAACATTGCGTTTTTGGTTAATTCTTTTTAATATATGTACAATTAAGTACACATAAATCTTGTACAACTTTTTTTTATTTTTTACTTTGATGTAGAACATAACAGTCTGACAATATGTCAGTTTGATTATTTAAAATATGTACTTAAAGCGGTAAGAAAATTACTTAGCTTAATAAATTAAGAATTATAACAGAACTGGAAAACGATTACCTACACACTGAGAAAAATATATAGTATAGGTTACTACAATTGTATATGCGATACTACAATCGAGCTACTATAGCGTCGAGATGTAGTAAAATTATTGTTATTTCTCGAAGTAATTGCTTGTACATAAAACAGTATAATGAAGTTGTGGTGAAAAATATACTATGGCGTAAAAATTGTTCGTTGGTGGTGTACACAGAACTACTATGTATAATAATCTTTGTTTCTTTCATTTTTTAACCGTAATGTCTCTTTTAAGTTTCGGTGTAGAGGAGTCGAACTCACCGAGACGGAGTGGTACTTTTTTCCTGATCACATCCAGGAACTGATTGTGGTAAGGCCTATTGGATCATGTTAATTAGAACACCGTTACTTTAACTACTGTGGTGTCGGAATTAAATTTTTTGTTGGCATAACAATTATATCGCCCGTGATTTACTCATCAGTGTAGGAATCGTTGGTACTGTAAAAATAGTACAATGTATAATAATCGCAAATAAACCTGGTTCGCGGACTTCTTCCGCGGGGGTTGAGGTACCCACTAGGCGCTACCTTAGGTAGCGGATAAGGAGGCGTTCAGATTTCTCCGATGGACCTTAGTGGCAGTCATAAGGCGGATGGGAAGACCTAAAAACCTTCAAATCCTTAGCGAAAGCTGTCATCGCGGACCAGAAGCTACGGTGTAAGACAACGTGCTCAGAGCTGAATGGTCACTGGGATATATGTGGTCTCGAACGTTCCTTCCCTGGGGCACCAAGCGGCACCTCCTTGTTTTTACGCCTTGTGCCAGTAGTGGAAGCTCTGCAGGCATTGACTTGATACTGCTTAAATACACATGGGAACATAATAAACCAAGAAAGCAAAAGTAAACTCAAAAAGATGGAGTCTAAAGAGAATCCAAAACCTGAGGAGTCTACTAAGACTCCCTTGGTAATGGAGACTGATGATACTCCAAAAACAAAAACTGAAACACAACGTTGTGAAACTAAGAACGTTGTGAAAGCAGAGGGTGCATCCAAGGAGAGAAAACATCTCTCCGGGGCACAAAGAAATTGATGAAGTTGAGGAAACAGGGAGATACGATCAAAATAAGGCTATTCCATCCCCAAATAGAATCTCAGGGAATACATATTTCATGTACGGTAATTAGAGACACAAACAAATAGAAGGGACATTCATTGGCTCCGGTGATAGCAAATCTCTTTGAAGAGGATTTCGAACTTAAAGCGCTAGAATCGGCTCTGGAAGAAACAAAATTATAGCTGAGATACGTGGATGATACTTTTACACTGTAACGAAAAGTTAGAGCGCTTCTTAGTTCATTTAAATGGCGTGAATCCAAAAACACACGCAAACCAATACCTGAATGGTATATCGAATCATCATTCTATACAGCTGCTGAGAACACTTATAACAAGAGTAAAGAGGTTAGCAGTGATCGCCACTTACAAATTGAATTAAACAATCTATACAAATAGTCAATACGAACAGAGAACTGCGAGCAGAACAATACAAGTAACAACACGAGATACTAGAACAAAGCACGCAGAAGAAGACAACTGGTCAATAATATTTCTGCCATACGGAAGGGGAACAACAGATCAAATTGCTAAAAAGTTACGCGGATTTGAAATTTAAACTGTATTTACAATTAACCGTAAGATTGCAAACGTTTAGCTTTATATCATAGCAAAAAAAAAGTAATTAGCAAATTTTTGTATAATTAATATTATGTAAGAGATCAGGAAGTACTTGCAAGCTTCGAAATATTTTCTCAGTAAGGAATGTAAACAGAATTAAATAATATAACATTCTCACAAATATCCTACACATAAATACATTTCCTTTAAAATTTCCTATCATATCGTAGTAGAAGTGTTTAATTAGCGAAACATACTGATCCTTGTAAAGTCATAAGAATGAAATTGTCTGTAAACTGTTTCCAAACTATTTCTCTTCCTGCACTGCTTTTGGCAATGCAGTGCACTCAACATGTTTATATTTAGACGTAATAGCCTCTCTCGATTGAAATGCACGGATCATTATATACAAATAAAACAATCAAGAATGGCCACATAAATAGCACCGATAGTTCTTCGACCGCCGACTTAACAACGTGCAATGTGTGCGTTATTATTATTACCGAAGCTCCCGACATCGTCAACCTAATTAGACTCAACACACGTCAAATTGAACATTGTATGTCACAGCGTACAAACTGTTGTAACAATTTATGGATTTATATAAGACTAGTTGATGAATTGTTGGCTTTGAATAGTGATTAAATATTTAAAAAAAAAATTGTTAAACTTTCTGTATTTTAATTGAATAAATGAATGAATAAAAAAGAAATACATAAATACGCAGAATTTAAATGAATGTATAATTTCAATATTAGTTTTTAATTTAATATTACTAGTATCTTCCGTGCGGAAAGTACCATATGAGCAAAAATTATTTAGAAAAGTTGGGAAGATCACTGTCTTTGATAGTGTCAGCTTGTGGTTGCCAATTAAAGGCCAGTTTTGATTGGTTATGTTAGCTATTCAGCTTGTCAAGTAAAACTAAGTTATTGAAGTATGGGTTTATTTTCAATTTATTACATAAGTTGTTAAAAAAGACCACCATTCTCATGTAAACATAAATTTACACGCCTTTTCATGTTTTCAAATGAGTTTCGGAGCATTTCAGGTGTGATATTAGCATATTCTTCTATTCGCAACTTAGGCATTGTGTGGATTGATGTCTTAAAAATTATGTTTTTTAAATGTGGAAAAACAAAGTAATCTAGGATGTCAAATCTGGTGATCTTGGCGGGAATTCAGGTTTAACGTAAACTGATCAAACGATCATCAAAAAATTCTCGTAAATAAGCGGTACATTGCGGAGTCGTGTGAGAAGTAGGACCATCATGTTGTAAATATCCCTGTTGTAGTTCGTCTTCGTGAAATGGTTTATAAAGGGATATATAAATGTTGTCTCGCTACTTTTGGACATTGATGGTTCCTTCAAAGAATAGGGGTATCAATCGTCTGCGAGAAAACCAATCCATACCCCAACTTTCTGGGAATGCAACAGAGATTCACGAAATATGTGAGGGTTTGTAACACCCACAATCTCATAGTTTGTGAATTGATATACCCTGACAAATTAAACCACGCCTCATCTGCAAAGAATGTCAAATCCAAGCAGTCATTGTTGTGCAATAAATGTTGAGTGAACCATTTGCGCCTGTTATGATCAGGCGGTAACAATTCATGAAAAGCGTACATCTTGTAAGAAAATAATCCAATGCCCCTCCTCAAAATTGTTCTGCATGAACCATAAGATACGGGATCTTGCTGTGTGGGTCTTCGCAAGGATGTTGTTGATGCTTTATTAATAATCTCTCATACTTTTTCAATAGTCTCCGCTATACGGACTGTTGAACTGCCACCACCGTCCTTATGTGTTACACTTCCTGTTTCTCTGAACAATCGCACTCAATTGCGGATCACATTGGAAAAGCCAGCTTCTTTGAACACCAGATCAGGAAACTGTTGTCGAAATTCAACCAGGCAAGCTCGAGTACTGTAGAGCCATTCCCCATTTTCAGGATTTCCATTATGAAGATAAGATTCAATATGTAATTGCCAGAATACCATGTCGAATAAAAATTCAAATCGAAACTGAGATCCAACCAACATGTAGAACCAACAACAGGCTGAACCTATCAAAGACAGTGATCCTCCCAACCATGGCCATCCCTCATCTAAATAATTTTTGCTCATATGGTAGTTAGACATTAGAAGCCGTTTCGAAAAACTAAAAGCATATTATTTAACAATGGAAAATTATTACGTTTCAAGATTATATTAATATTAAAAACAAAAAATATATATAATGTTTTCTAAGTAAATTATTTATTTATCGTCAATTCAAATTTAAAAATGTAAAAAATAAAACACGCGTTGCTTTGTTATATTTACATTAAATGTGTGACTCCAGTTTCGACAAACTTGATCCTTACAGTGAGTGTTCGGTTGGTTGAAAGGCCTTAGACTATTAAAAAAAAGAAAAATCTTTTCATAATTCTCCCCATAAGGCTTCAATAATATTATGTAAAAAAAACTAGTTAAGGTTAAGTTATGGTTAGTTATGTTAATAGTATATTAAACAACAAGTATAGAAAAGCAATGTTTTACTATACGAATATAGCGTTTGAGTACGAGCGAGCGGAGCGAGCGAGTAACTTAAAGCTGTATGAGTTTAGTAAAACAGCTTTTCTTACGAGTTTGTTTACACTATTTTTTCGCATTTTGCAAGAATAAGCATTATAAACTTAAAAATTTTAAATGTTATAGTAGGTATTTGTACAGGTTTTCCGTAATCTGATTCGGCTTTGTTTATTTACATAGTAACGACACAGTAACAGTAAATTCATTTTTTGTAAGTCGATTTGAGTTTTAGTTAAAAATGAGTCTTGCTACTAAACATACTTTAGAACATTATTCTGAAGATATTTTAAATGCCGCTCGAGAAGCGTCTTCGGGTTTACTTCCTTTGAAATCAAAAGAAAAATACGAGAATACATATGAAATATTTCGTAATTGGAAGATAACAAAAAAAGCACTAATAATAATTGATGAAAGTGTAATGCTACCGTATTTTTTTGAGAAGGTAAGCTATTTGTTTCTATATATTTTAGTGTTATTCATACAATGTCTTTCATTATTTTAGGCAAAAGTCCTTAAGGCATCCAGTTTGTGGTCTACATATTCAATGTTGAAAACTACTATACAAATTAACTAGTGTGGCGGAAGGGTATATCGAGGAGAGCATTGCCAATAAGCTGAAAATTTCAAGAAGTATATTTCATCAGCAAGAACCAGTGGTACTTCACAATCATTCAGGAATACAGATGGAGAATTATAATAATTTTCAGAAAGAGCAAATAGAATTGAATAAAATGGGTGTTGTTAGGTTTTCAAATTTGAATAATTGTACTTTTAATATATTTCACAATAGTTCCAATTCCAATATTTAAATAAATAATTTTCTGTCAAACTGTGTTTTATTGACATAACATAACTGTGTAGTAAAGTGACGTATCTATGTTGTAAAGTGCCGCTTTAATAAACGATTTTGATTGTAGTAAAGTAGCACATTACTTGTCAAAATGCGAAAAAATGAGTTATGCGATAGCGCCTGAACTAGTCTTGTACGATGCTTTGAGGCGTTAGCTTCTTAATAAATAGGCAACGAGTTTACCGCTTCTAAGAGAAATTGTACTGGCGACGATCCATTAACACATTAATGTGATTTAACGGGTCCCTTTCTATTAACAGAGCTGGAACTTTGAAATGAAATCTTTGTCCTAGCAAATACTTGCTCTTGTCAAATCAGATAATGCTACTCCACTCTTTAGGTCCTCAATAAAGAGGAGGTTTTGTCTATGGAAGCAAACTTTAGGATTTTTAACGGAAATAACAATTTTTTAAGAGACGTCTTCCACACTGTAAAGTACCTGTAAGAAATGCTTCGAGGACTGCATTATTCGTTGGCATAAGCTTATTTAAAAAGCGAAAAAATTAGTTTGTGTTTGTTTAATGTTTAAACCATTGTTTTGTGTTCTATTGAACAATTTTCGGTATTTGTTTAACAGAATGTATATGCACTATAATTTAAAATTATTGCAAGTGATTGCAAGCATAAAAAATGGGACATTCGTAAACACAAATAATTATATACTATATCTATTGCGTCGGCTTTTTCTAAGATCTACGAGAAACTGTTAAATAATCGATTAATGTCGAATTATTAAGCTATAATTGAATACCATAAACAAAATTTGGCTTTTTTTAAAAGCTTTAATATGTTTTACCCTAATATTATTGTTCTTAAATGATCTAGTTTGGTAACAAGAGATTTAGTTCTTAGTCTAATTAAGTCTAATTTAGCTAACTGACAAGAACAAGTATGTATACGTGGGATTTTAGGCGGAAACGTACCTTTTAAATGAAAAAATATAAAAACATATGAGCCATTTCTTCAGACTCGGGAATAGAAAATTACCGGAGGCCAAATCAGGTGAATATGGGAGATAAAACAATAATTTGGAACATAATAACGAGCCATCGAAAAAATTCATAATTGGAGTAGACTGTGAAATTGGGTTGATACTTTAACCACTTCCACATAACACTGACACATTACTTGATGCTTGACAGTTTCATTTGGTTTCATTGTAAAAAAAGGTTATGGCATTGAAATGATACTACAACAAAAAAGAAAACAAATAATTATTTAATTTACATATAGCTACAGAAGTTGTTGAAAATGTTGTCCATTTACATCTAAACACAAACAATTTTTTTGAGAGAGTTTTGAAAAATTTGACACAAACTTATAGTTTCAATGTCAAATAATAATTGTCATTATGTGGAAGTGGTTAAAGTACCAACCCAATTTCACAGTCTACTCCAATTATGAATTTTTTCGATGGCTCGTTACATTTTTTCCTAGCTAAATGTAAATATTTGTATAGTATTATAATTTGTATTGTATATTGTACTTACTATCTGCAGCCCGGCGTTGCCCGGCCACATTCTATAGAAAAATTAAAACTTCTTTTGTATTAACTGCTATTAACCTATATAAAATTTTTGTTTATTCTCTAGCTAAACAACGAATCAATAATATTTTATTATAATCAATCTATCACTACAATGCCTTTGGACACACAATATTCTTCGTTATTCCATCTGGTGCATAAACAAACTGAGCAGATGGTTTCCCAATTTGCGAACATGCTACATATGCACGTTAGGATTGGTAATTTCCAGCTCTTGTAAACACACATAGCAATTCAATAACTGCGCTCGCAGACAAAAATGCATTGCTCACCGTAATGTCGAGTAGTTGGCATTCTGTCGAGACAATTGCTAAGAGCCAACTTGAAAACAGTATACATATGTGCAGTTGCAGCCCTTGAAAACCCAGACACTTAAATACAAAAACATTTTAAGCTTTTTAAACTTTTTTTAAACGCTACTCAAACCAATTATTGGCGTAGAATGCAAAATGTATTGCAAAAATAGTAAATTAAAAAAATGATTAGCAAAACTGCGGATAGTGTCCTGCTTTATTACTTAAATTTCAAAAATATCATTTCAAATATCACATTACAAAACTTTACTTCAAAATTAGTATTTAGTTTTGATAATAGATTTTTGTAATTCTGATAATTGCGGCATTTTAAAAAATAAAACTGACTATGGATTTGTCAAATGTGACATTGTCATAAAAATTACTGATAAAAATTTGATTTACACGCATTACAAAATTTTAAATTTTTGACATTCACATCAAAATTCAGTGTCTGAGTTTACAAGGGCCGCAACCGTACATATATGCAAAGGAGATTTTCTTTATTTGGCGATTTAAGGTCTGTTTTAATTGAATATTAATTTATTTAAGATACTTTAACTCTTAAGTACATGTTTCAGCACTTATGGCATTTGTCAAAGAGTTTTTTTTAATATAAACATTCAATTACATATATGTAATTATAAAAAGTGAAAATGTTACGTTATCATGGTTTTTATATAATGATTTAAAATGATATTAAGATATAGAAATTCATGTTTCACACATTGTTAATTCTTTAATATTTTCCGATAAAATTTTGAAAAAGAATATGAAATCCTTCCACACAACATAAAGATCATACGCACAAAATTTGATTAAGTCGATTATGTAGTTTGTGAGTTTATAGAAAACAAATGAAGTGTTTTTGGTTTATATATAGGTTTTACTTCAAAAACTATATATTTAAAACAATTCTGTTTTAAATATATAGTTTTTGAAGTAAAACCAGACCTTAAATCGCCTACAATTTGAATTTACCATATATATATATATACATATATATATATTGTTGTGAGGCAAATTACCTCCAACATCTATATATGTCAATTTAGTTATTTTTCTATATGAATAAAATTTTGAAAAATTAAAACATACTATATTATACATTTTTAAACCCTAAGTAAAAGAAAAGGAAAAATCAAAGGAAATATAAATATAATATTATTAATAGTTTTAAATATCCCAATTTAAATATAGGTAATAAGCTATAGGTAATTAATTCTGATGGAAATTGTAATTGATACAAATTTGAACATTTAAATTTACATAATTTCCGTAGTTCGTACTATCCAATGAGAAGATGTGTATAAAATTTTAAGGGGACCTTTTGTTTTTATAGGCGTCTATCCGGGGGAGTCGTTCCATATATTCCGTTAGAGACGGAAGCCATATTATTCAAAAATATTAGCGTTGTTGTTATACCGCAGATTACAAAAACAGATTTTAAAAATAATTTCTACGATTTAACGTGCTTAAAAATATTGTAAATAGATAGTTTAACATTTAATCAATTAGAAAAAAATCATTTGAACGGCGTATATCAGTGTTTTTATAATTAATCTTCGAAAGCATCATTTAAAAATCCAACATGGCGACTAACAATATTAAGTTTTAAAACTCGAATAATTAAGAAGATTACTGTATTTTGGGTTGCAGGGTTGTACCGCGGTTACGGTTACTATTTTTACTTGTAAATAATGATTTTGCTAACTTGTTCGGGTGGATGTTGAGCCTCTGTTAGTATAAAGCACTATTCGCAAGTTTTGCACTTCTTGTTTAACTGATTTCACTTGTAAATCACCCTTCTCACTTTACTTGGGCCAAACCACGGTGCATAAACGATCATTTAAAGCTAATTTGACTGAAATATTTCCAAGAGCTAAATGTTTGAACTTGATGCTAAACCCCATAGCTGCACAATATTATAAACTATAAATTTTTCTTAAAAGATAGTTGAGAATGCATACTAATGTATTTCAGGTTTTCGGTTTGAATCAACTGCTTTTTATTTAGTTCGACAGAAGGATCTGTGTCTTTTTTTATCACGAAAGTCACCTGAACATGCGTGGCTTCATTCGCTTTCATATTCCACATGTTTGGCCATGCTTGTATGTTGTTTAGGTTATTCCGTAGTGACGGGATGCTGTTGCTGGGTTGCAATCTATAGTTAACAGCAGTGTTGCCTATCATACTCATAGTTGTAGTTGGTAAGTGAGCAATGTAAATCAAATAAAGCATTAGTATCATTATTATAGTTCAGATTTTATGTAAAAAACATTTTTTTTATTATTAGGAATATCACCCCAATATTGTGGGTACATCCATTCTACACTGAAATAATGTGATTAACGGTACACAAAAATAACGTATTTTGCATAAAATTAAGCTTTAGTTCATATTTTTAGTTTGTGTGCATAAAGTGAATATTTTTTTTATATTTTCAACATAAAATCGCATATTTTTTATCCATTCATTAGTTTATAAAATAATCAGATGAGAAGTGAAATCATATAAAAAAACTTTGTATGAGATTTTTCTGATTCAATTGAATCAATTATAAAATCCCTAAGTTTATTCGAAAAACGGGAGATTCTAGATCAGTTGATGCATATTAAAGCCCATTATAGTTTTTTAAGTGGATTAATTAACAAAATTAGAGACTGGCCAAATATCTTTATTAGAGTCAATTTCTATTGTAGAACATTGTGAAAATTTATTGAAAAATGTTCCAGGTTCCATTACACTAGATAAATTTTATAGTGTTACAACAAAGAATATCAAAAATGTTATCATTATCATTAAGTTCGACTGTTAAAGACAACCATTTACATTTAGACACCGAACATCTGGCGTCATTAGAATATGCACCTATCTTCAGCTGAATCCAAAGAACGTTTTCAAGTGCATAAAAATGCATGAATGGTAAAAATGAAGCATATATTTGATATATTTTTGGGAAGAATGTGACATATTTATGCGCATATTTAAAGCATTCCTTGTGCATAAAAATCCGAACTTTACTCATTATGTTCCCCGAAGCACACCAGCGCCCACAGAACATAGAGATGTATATTGTTATCTATTTTTATTTCACTTTCTTCCTTGCAGTGCTTCGTTGATTACATAGTAGTATGTTCTGTCTAAATCCAAACTTGTGGCTCGATACAATCTGTCTTTCTTCTAGGAACTATTTAATTTTCGTCATTGACATTTTTTCAAAAAGATTCGAAAGTAATTTCTTCGGCTGATTTGCCTGGTTTTAGGATAGGATAGGAATAAGTACCAAAACCTTAAAATGACATTAAATATTTGAGCAATGTTTAGCAGCTCTTTTATTACTTTTCTTGATATCAGATCGCATTCTGACTTTTTTTTGGTACTTATATTTAAAGAAGTTTCTAGTGTTTAAGTAATTTTGTTTTTGTATCTCAGAAACATTGAGCTTATAAACATATATAAAATATTCTGCAAATACAACAGTTTTTGGCTTGTCGCTCTTTGCCCATTTAACCAGCTTTAGTTTTTAATGACGGGATAGCTATTTATAGACATTTAAGTTTCTATTTTTCTATAATGAATATTATGTAGCCTTCGTTGCTGTCAAGTAAACCTAAATTTACTGAAAAAACTCATGACTTAGTAAATAAAACCAATAATCTACTACCAGACACCGTATGCTATTATTATTATAAAACAAAATTAATTTCGTTTGATGTTAAAAACTTGTTCTCTAGTGTAGCATTAGAAGCCACAATCATAATAATTAAAGATATGTTGGAGAAAACTAATATAAACCCAATTATTAAAAATAAAATTCTAAATTTACTAGACAGGGTCTCTTTTATTTAGATTTTAAATAATTCATATAGACCGGAATAATACCTTTTAATAAGAATTTATTAAATGAAACGGCAACAAAACTATTTTTCTTAATTATTCATTAGTTTTAATTTTTATTAATATTTATATATAAGAAATATTACTGAGGTCGTCCTGATTTAAAACTATTGTACAAATATGTTATACATACGATTCTACGGAAATAATCTAATTAATACCCTGGATACCTAAAAAGAGTCTTCTGCAGAATACCAGAAATTACTGAGAGAGAACAGACGGCTACAGCAATAAATAAGCCCCTACGGCAGCTGTCCCGTAATTTAAGACATGCATAGTATGCCACAGACCGATGAAGCAGAAACACAAAAAATATGAACGTTTTCTAAGAAGTTGCGATGTCATGTCGGCACTGGGAGACCTATGCTTACAAAAGCGGTAGCGATGTTGTACGAGATAACATTTCACATTAAATTAAGAAATATTATTTTGTTTCTTTGGTTTTTGTTTGGGTAGTCTCTTGAGGTTTGTAGTCAATGAAAATTAAATATATTACCCAATAAAAATAACTCTAGTTTTAATGAAATTCAATATGAAATTGATTAATGACATTCAAGAATTTTGAATGTAATTAACATTTGAAATAGTATATACTATGTTTGCGCTAATTTAGAGAAGAAATAAAATAATAAGAAAAAATCATATTTCGGCAGTTACAATGTCATCTTCGGTGGAAAAGAGTAGGACGAACATGCTGCAAATAAGCTGAGAGTATTATTTCATAAAGTATAATATTTTCTCTTGCGGTATCGATGTACGAGAGCTGCTGGGAATTCTTTTGGAAGCGATTTAAAAAAGCACATATAAAACTTAGTAAACTTTGTAAAATTGTTTTTTAAAGCAGTCGCCTTTGACATCAATACAATTATACAAAAAAGGTTTAAGTATATCAATTTTAAGCACGTTTTACGCATTTGTTACAAATGAAACAGACATGCAAATATACATATCTGTAACTGTACACATGGACAATACACCTCGTATTTTCAGCATTTACTTCTGCTTAAGACACGTGTTTCTGCCATTTAATATTAGGCGTCATCAGTTAAGCTAGTGAAGTAATTTTAAAGCTTAAATCGCCTATAAGGTATGGCAAATTTTGTCCTATCAGGTAGCACCATATAATATAGTGACATCTGACGGACGAAAGAGACTATGCCGAAAATGGAAACCCTTCCCTTGACCGGCTATGCCGGTACAGAAGGGAAGAAAATACGTATATAGGTGTAAGTCCATTAACACGATGCCAAATGGCAGTAAATATACAAAAAAGGTTTAACTATATCAATATGTTAAGCACGTATTACGCATTTGTTACAAAATGAAACAGACATGCAATATACATATCTGTAACTGTACACATGGACAGTACACCTCGTATTTTCAGCATTTACTTCTGCTTAACACACGTGTTTCTGCCACTTACTATTAGGCGTCGTCAGTTAAGCTAGTGAAGTAATTTTAAAGCTTAAATCGCCTATAAGGTATAGCAAATTTTGTCCTATCAGGTAGCACCATATAATATAGTGACATCTGACGGACGAAAGAGACTATGCCGAAAATGGCAACCCTTCCCTTGACCGGCTATGCCGGTTGCCATTTTCGGCATAGCATCTTTCGTCCGTCAGATGTCACTATATTATATAGTGCTACCTGATAGGAGAAAATTTGCTATACCTTATAGGCGATTTAAGCTTTAAAATTACTTCACTAGCTTAACTGATGACGCCTAATAGTAAGTGGCAGAAACACGTGTCTTAAGCAGAAGTAAATGCTGAAAATACGAGGTGTATTGTCCATGTGTACAGTTACAGATATGTATATTGCATGTCTGTTTCATTTGTAACAAATGCGTAATACGTGCTTAACGTATTGATATACTTAAATCTTTTTTGTATATTTACTGTCATCTGGCATCGTGTTAATGGACTTACACCATATACGTATTTTCTTCCCTTCTGTACCGGCATAGCCGGTCAAGGGAAGGGTTGCCATTTTCGGCATAGTCTCTTTCGTCCGCCAGATGTCACTATATTATATGGTGCTACCTGATAGGACAAAATTTGCTATACCTTATAGGCGATTTAAGCGTTAAAATTACTTCACTAGCTTAACTGATGACGCCTAATAGTAAATGGCAGAAACACGTGTCTTAAGCAGAAGTAAATTCTGAAAATACGAGGTGTATTGTCCATGTGTACAGTTACAGCTATGTATATTGCATGTCTGTTTCATTTGTATCAATACACTTTTCAATATGTTTGAAACAACTTTAGATACTTCGGAACCAGAGTTCACTAAAATCAAGTGAATCCGCACATTGAGTCGGTAATTTAACCTATTTGATTGATACTTTGAAAATCAGAGTACAGTTAAATCAAGTAAATACGTGCATTTATTAATTTAAGATATTTACTGACTAAAAAAAAACAGTTTGACGTGTTAAGTGAGTTGTCACGATGAACAGTAATTCGCCGATTTCGATTATTTCTTCTTATTTTACCCATAACTTTCGGCAAACAAATTATAGTATACCAATCAGCGCGTATAGATCTTCGGTGCTCTAAAGTTACGGTTGCCGCATGTTCAGTAAAATTGAAAAAATAATAATTTGCTTTGCATCACTGCGTAAACGAACAACTTTCGCATGTTTTGCTTCGTTTTGAAAGATCCATATAGTGGATTGCTGTTTATTCTCAGAATCGTATGAATAAATCCAAGTTTCGTCGCCACATCGATGTTGTAAATTAAATTTGATTAACTTCGGTTGAATTTTTTTACTATTTTTTTGCATCATTTGGCACGGCCTTGTTTTCAAGCTTCTGTCTTATTGTGTGGGATCCAACGACTGCAGCGCTTCTATACGTTCAAATGTTGATGCCAAATCACGTATCCAGCCCCTAATATGATTAAATCTCACGGCATGTGGCATGCCAATGTCGATCTAAAATTTGAGCTTCGTCTCACTGATCTGGTTTTTAAGATCAATCTTCTCATTGGTTACTCTTATATGTTTGGGAAGAATTAGACTTTTTAGTCCATTAGAAATGCAATTTAGAGCTCAAGAATTTAAGTAGGCCTAAAACTACTTAAGGCAAAAGATTGAGTTAGGCTACACACTACCGAAAAATCGATACAAAAAACCATAATAACGAATATACGAGCACATTGTGGGGTCTATTGAGACTGATTTGCTACAAAAAAAAGATAATTGAACAGTCTAAGAGGCGAAAGTAGGTTTGAACACTGGGCAAAATAATTAGTTCATGGACATTTAATGGTATTTAAAAAGGCGTTTGACAGAAAAAATCTAAAATTATAGAACGAGTAGTTTAAACCATACAATAAATAACAAATTATCACTTAATAGAATGTTTGTTCACCATAAAAAGTATCCACCCATGTACTCGGTCTCAATAGTATGACCTTCATTCTCTGAATTTTGTAATTCTTAGAAACACACCGCTCCTGTGCGCTGTATTAGCAAAATTATAGAATATAATTTAATTTAAAATCGTCTCAAAATTTTGTTATTCATTTTGAACGTTTGCAAATTTGTACGAACTGGGTGATGTAAAACATTCACAACAATTTTGTTTCTTTAAGATCTCCGCAATATATGTAAAATGAATATTAAAATTTGTTTAAATGTCTACAGATTAAACTCACAATTAATTAATGTTCTAATTAACTGGAAGAATTTCAACGAATTTCATATATACTTTTTTCGACTCGAAAAGGTAAATGGAATCATTAATCGATTATGTGCGACTGTTAACGGATATCTCTTCATTTATGCTTTTAAATAACATTTAAAATGTCAATGTGTAGAAGAGTAACATATAAAAGTTCTGAGAACGAATGGATAAGACAGTAAAAGAAGAATTCATGAAGATATGCATTTAATGGTGAATATCTAAATCGTGTGTCTATTATACGAAGCTCTGGGTAAAAAGTTTAAATCGAAATGTTCATAGAAAAGTAGTAAATGAAGACAAGTTATTAAATGTTTAGCTAATATTAGCTAAAAATCAAGTGGAATTCTTGATTTTTATTTTCTTTGAAGGTGTATCGAAACTTTAAATTTCTTTATTCTTGAATTTATTGCTTTATTAGGTGCGAATATTGAACGAAACTATTTTCCTGATAAAGTTTCTAGTCTATAGAATTTCGATTAGATATTATGTATTTTTGAGATAGGGTCGCATCGAATTTCATAGTGCCAGACAGTTAAATCCGGCTAATATTGTAGCGAACATTGTTCGTTAAGTCATAATTGTGTCGAACATTAGTGCTAGTATCTGTTAAGTTTGTATAACTCCAACCACGCCTATACAATTATGAACTTTTGAGTTGTCCTCGTATGTATGTAAATTGTATTTAAATTATATTTGATAGCATAATTTCTAATTATTATCTAATTGCACCCGCGATTCTCCCAGGCGCATCTTTTCTTTTTGCCCAGTTTCAAGCCACATATAATATCCCCGTTTTCAGTAAAAACTACGACGCTTCTTTCGGTACTCACATAAGCCGACGATTGCCTCTGGCGATAATTACGTCGCTTTGGCAATTCAGATTTATTCTAGCTCCCCGTTAGGGATGATCCAGTAAAGAGGCGCTCATGAAGCTTCTGGAGATCTCCCGATATCATTAAAACCAGTAAGCGACACTCACGCAGCTTCTGGGCTCTCTCTCCCGTTCTCTTTAGGTCTTCGCGCTTCGCTGTCCGGCCCCGTACCGCTTCCTGACGCCGAGACCATTGCACTGGCCGATCTAAAGATCCAGACACCCGTTTTGTAAGTTCATCATTATTTTCTATACAAATGTGGCGTTAAACGATTACCCCACTTCCCGGATCGTGTACACATACAAGAAAACCCGCTTAATGGGCTTATTTCTTTGTCAAAGAGTAATTATTACATTAATCCTCGCTTACCCGAACTGTAATTATTCAAATAAATACCGCCCAGAGATCAACGACCCATTCCGGATAAGAATTAGCATCTGTTTGTTTCACGTAGCCAAGTAATTAATTTTCATCTTAAAATTAGTTGCCCGATTCAAGTCAAGTATAGCAAGCGCCAATTAAGTTGGCGCGAGGAGGGGGTGCGCAGAAGCCGCTTTTGAAAACGTCCACCCCCACTACTCAAGTAATTGTCAGAATACATTTGTCATTGACGTTTGACGGAACATAATGTCTTTGCTAGAGGATCATAAAGTGATACACGCTCAGAGGTTAGAATTATCTGACATTTGATGTAAAACCAAATACAAATCTCCCCAATACTTTTAATCCTGCACGAACTTATCCCTCCCCGCGCCAACTTAATTGGCATTTGCTATACCATCTGAAAATACTATACAAATCACACAAGATCATGAAAATGTAAGATATAAAAAACAAATCCAGTTAATGAAAGTTAAATGTCATTAGGCAAGAAAACGATAATCTGCCTCGATTTACTAATTATAAATTTTAATATCGTTTAAAAAGAAAGAAAGTATAAGATTTTACAAAATCACAGACACCGTGTACAAAGAAAACAGCCTAGAAAGAAATATAATTGCGAATGGTAATTAAGTATCTGTTTCCCTTGCTTCAAAAAATAGAAAAAATCGAAGCAATTATACTAGGTGGCGCAAAATTAATCACCCTGTCGGAAGATGTTATAACTTTTGCAAATGGCGTCGTACGTCAATCATATTTGACATTTGTGAACTAGACAGCTGCAGAATACAAACAGACAAACAATGGAGCGCTATACTCCGCAAGAGCGTGGAATCATTGTGTCGATTTTTTTTACCAATAATCGGTCGGTGGTGTTAGCGCAGCGTGAATTTCGTCGTCGATTTCCTAATCGTGTCGCGCCAACTGGACAAACATTACGCCGCTAAGCTGCTCGACTCGAACAGACTGGAACCACAAGAGATCTTCCAGGGCGTGGCCGCCACCGGACTGGTCGTTCTGTCGAGAGTATCGCGGCTGTGTCTGCTGATGTTGCTGAGAACGAAGAAACATCAACCAGACGACGTGCCACGCAATTGGGCGTCAGCAGACGAACCCTACAGCGAATTTTAGTGAAAGACTTACACATGTTCAAATGCAAACAGTGCAAACAGTGCATCAGTTAATGCCTGCTGACCTTCAGTCACGTGTGAAATACTGTAGAGCCATCCTCAATCTCAACAACGAAGTGAACGATTTTCAGTCAAAAATCATCATGAGCGACGAGGCGCATTTTCATTTAAGCGGTTACGTCAATAAGCAAAATCTTCGTTTCTGGGGCACTGAAAATCCGCGTGTGATGCACGAAAAGCCGTTATATCCACTCAAGGCTACTGTGTGGTGCGGTGTTCACGCGGGAGGAGTGATTGGACCGTATTTTTTTGAGGACGCCATCGGCAATACGGTTACTGTTAATGGCGAACGCTACAGGGCCATGATAAACGACTTCTTACTGCCAGAATTGAATGAGCGGGGCTTGGTGGACATGTGGTTTCAACAAGACGGTGCAACCGCACACACAGTAGGAGCCACAATGGATATTGTGAAGGAAGCATTTCCTGGTCGCGTAATCTCCCGTTTTGGCGATTTGGCATGGCCAGCAAGATCGCCCGATTTAACCATCCCAGACTTCTTTCTTTGGTGCTTCTTGAAGTCGCGGGTTTATGCCAACAAGCCTCAGACAATCGCAGCCCTTAAGGAGAATATTCGACAGGAATGCGAACAGTTATCACCAGAAATCGTGCGGAAAGTTATGGAAGATGCGATAAAACGGGCACAAATGTGTATCAATACTAGCGGCAGCCACTTGGCGGATATCATATTTTCCAATTAACAGAAAAAATTGTAAAGGTCCAAATAAAGATTTTCACCACTCAAAAAATTTTTTTAAATTTTATAAAAAAAGTTAATCAAAAACAAAATTGGATGATTAATTTTGCGCCACCTTGTATTTATTCTACGGCAGTCCGATAAAATGCTGCGAATCAAAAATGTTATTTTACATATTCTGTGTATACAATTTATCTCGTTATTAGAAATTATACGTTTGTTTTCAATATTAAATTGATAAATCAAGTCAGGATATTGCTCACGTTAATTAAAAGTAAATGTGCTTTTAATTTGGAAATACGAAAGTTGTAAATTAAAAATACGAATATTATTGTTTATTTTATTTTTCAAGTTCAAGATATCACACATTTCTTTGACAGCTGTTTTATTTTACATGCAAATGTTTTATAAATTTGTATTATTTTGATAAATACATTTTCCTGCAATTAACATATGATTTTGTATATATACTTATTAAATGCATAACGAAAAGTGTTTATTAATAAAAATTAGGTTATTTTCAAAAATTACTTACTTTTCTTTTTAAACATTCACTACACCTGCCTGTGGAAAAAAGGGGTCACTCAAGAAAACACTGGAATACCGAACATCAGAATCAAAAGAAAAAGAAACTGCTCAACTAGAAAACCACACAAACAAACCAGTAACCCGAAATTCTCCGACTAAGCATCCTATTAATGTATCAGAATAATTGAAACATACATGAGTAGGTAAACCCCACCAGTTTTGTATAATACAAAGGTATTTTTAATAATATAAAATATTATTAAAAATCTGGTGTGAAGAACACAAATGCAGGTTCACTATTAATATTTTCTTTGAACGTGTCCGAATATATCCTATCCCCAGAGACGTAGATACGTATTTCACCTTTCTACAGGCTCATCGGTACGCCCCTGCTGGTTCTTTTCTGTGAATGTGTCTGGGAATATCCTTTCTCCAGCAGGGGCGTACCGATGAGCCTGTAGAAAGGTGAAATACGTATCTACGTCTCTGGGGATAGGATATATTCGGACACGTTCACAGAAAATATTAATAGTGAACCTGCATTTGTGTTCTTCACACCAGATTTTTAATAATATTTTATATTATTAAAAATACCTTTGTATTATACAAAACTGGTGGGGTTTACCTACTCATGTATGTTTCAATTATTCTGATACATTACACATGCGGTTAAGCCGTAGTATGAGTGAAGACACAAACAAAATGCAGTTTTCTAGAGAGATTGGCTGTGCCAACCTTTGGAAGGGCGTCGTTACTTCACATTAATTATGTGGACGGTATGCGAGGTACTTCGGCTGTCTGACAACAGGCAGCGCCGAATTTACTTCTGCGCTCAGTCTGGATAATTACGGTGATAGGGCGATGTGGTTCTTTTCTGTGAATGTGTCTGGGTATATCCTTTCTCCAGCAGGGGCGTACCGACGAGCCTGTAGAAAGGTGAAATACGTATCTACGTCTCTGGGGATAGGATAGATTCGGACACGTTCACAGAAAATATTAATAGTGAACCTGCATTTGTGTTGTTCACACCAGATTTTTAATAATATTTTATATTATTAAAAATACCTTTGTATTATACAAAACTGGTGGGGTTTACCTACTCATGTATGTTTCAATTATTCTGATACATTACACATGCGGTTAAGCCGTAGTATGAGTGAAGACACAAACAAAATGCAGTTTTCTAGAGAGATTGGCTGTGCCAACCTTTGGAAGGGCGTCGTTACTTCACATTAATTATGTGGACGGTATGCGAGGTACTTCGGCTGTCTGACTACAGGCAGCGCCGAATTTACTTCTGCGCTTCAGTCTGGATAATTACGGTGATAGGGCGATGTGGTTCTTTTCTGTGAATGTGTCTGGGAATATCCTTTCTCCAGCAGGGGCGTACCGATGAGCCTGTAGAAAGGTGAAATACGTATCTACGTCTCTGGGGATAGGATATATTCGGATACGTTCACAGAAAATATTAATAGTGAACCTGCGTTTGTGTTCTTCACACCAGATTTTTAATAATATTTTATATTATTAAAATTACCTTTGTATCCTATTAATGAGCTTATTAAATTTAAGTGATGCTATAACTGTCATTTAGCGACCTTCAGCGCGAAAGCAGTTTAGTTCCCTTAGGAATATCAACGTTATTTAAGTTTATCAATTGAACTGCGACAACACCAATCTCTAGGTATCCCCGTTAACTCCGATAATAATAAATTAATGAAATTAATTAATTTTTCGATTAATCCAAAGCAAGGATATCGTTCTGATCGCCTTTCCAGTATCCTAAATACATTCCAAAACCCGCAATTTGTATTCAGGTCAAAATTAAGGTGCAAGCGTATTGATAGAATTAAAAACATATTCTTCCTTAATTAATCTTTTCCAGTTGTAAAAAGTCAGTTAATCATTCGCCCACGCTGTAAACACCATTACAATATGAAGGTCTGCTTTAATAATTGAATAATACTTTTTTTGTTCTAATAAAATATTGACAAATTACTACTTTCTACATAACCATATGCTATCTATCAATGGTTCTAAGAGGAAACAAATAAATTATTCTATTTGTATATAGAAACTACGAACTGTAATTAATAAAGTGTTGTTTTAAATTAATGTATGTTGTGCTCAATATGAGTAATTAACTATTGTTAAATTGTGGTCAGTATAAATGCAAGCAACAAAGACTTGATCAAGATCAAACGGTATTTACAAAAGGTGAATAAATGTAATCAAAAAGATAAATTGTTTATATTATTTGTAGGCGTAAAGCTGCGTTCGATCTGATGAGAAAACAATATTAGAAGTATGACAAAATTAGAAGCTCGCAAAGAAATATATTAAAATAATAAAAAATGTACACAAGAAGATAATAGGCGAAGTAAAGTTGAACTAGAAATAGAAGTCAATTAGCATTTAAAAAGATAATGGGCAACATGATCAAAAACATAAAAAGGAAAACAAAGAATTTACAGGCAACTGTAAAATACCCAAACTTAATGTCGTCTAGTAATAGAAACAGAAACAGCCTACAAACTATCTAGGAAATAGAAAAATAGAAAGCTGCAAAAATATAAGAAAAAGTAAAATAGTGGTAATAAATCTTATAATGATGAAAATACGTTATTACATAAGGAACACCATTTGAAAATATTATCTGCACAGGAATAATTGCAAACAATTTTGATATGTAACGGCAAGATAGGCAGAACAGTTTTGTTAATGATAAAAATTGAGTGAAAACAAAATTAATGATAATAGATCATCTTTGTTTTATGCTAGCAAGATGTGGGTATTAAATAATAAGTAAGAACATATCTTAAAGGACACGGGAATGAAGAATCTAAGAAGGACGGGGAAAAGATTAGAATGGATAGAATGAGAAAAAATATAAATTAAGTCAAGCTACCATTAATGAATGAAATAAATAAAATCATTAATCAAGCTGAATTAGACGAGGAATAGAAAACAAAGCTTAAGCAAATGGAACAAAACAATGATATAAATAGATAAAATAATTCAAAACCAGTAGAGGCAGAAGGAAAAGGTAAATGGATAAAGATATGTACTTCGACACTTGGCTAGGGCATAAAAAATTACTGTTAAAAAAAGAATATATACCTTCAAACGGGATAGCAATTAAATTTCAAGTTAATTTTTATTACTATAAATACCTTGAAATTATCATGTGATATGTAAATAGAATATAGAAGAATCAAAATTGGTTCGACAAAAATGATATCAATCGGTACCTCAATTTGTGAGATCTTTTATTTAAAATGACTCTATATATGAAGAGTTACTAATTTGTTTTATACGTCTTTTTTTGTGAGACTTGTGTGGCATTTCGATTTTCTTTCAGTTGAGAATATATTATTACTAGAGTTGCGAACTTTGTCTGGATATAATTCTTATACGAATAGTGATTTGTATTTATAGACAATAATACGCCCATATTTGTGCATTCAATTTAAACTTAAAATGAATCCTAAAACTTTAAAAGGGCGACTGTCCCTACAATACATCAATGCATTCGGGACAAAGGTCGCAACTCTAATTATTAATTATTACTATTATTATTATTATTTCCGCTATTCCATCTGTAAGATAGTACTATGTGCTTATTTTCTTCCAATAGCTAGCATAAGTGTATTATATTTCTTATATAGACTAGAAACAAAAGCTATTACACTAAAAGATTATTTTTTTTTATTAATAGTAAATTTGTATAATTTTCTTAAATTTAACTTTGTAACATTTATCGATATATTACAGTATTTATTACATAATAAATAACAAATTGCTGTCATTTACACACAAATAAAATTATATACCTTCCGCACATTCAAAAATAACTAAATTAAATTACCACTAGACTAATAAACGTCGGTATAGCATAACCTTACGCTACAAAATTATGTAGTGCTAATGAATGCGTTACTTCAGAATATATTGGGGCGCTTATTTATAGACATTCTTTATTTCCACAGTTCTTCGTTAATAAAAATTCTGTTCATTTCATATTTAGAAATACATATACAGTAGAATGCAGACATACACAGAGACATATGTACATTTATATATTTTAATTTAAATTGAGGTTGTCAGAAAATATTGTGGAAAGAAAAATAAACTTTGGCTATCGGTTGACAGTATTGGGAGCATTTAAACTCTAAAAATAAACGGGTTTTCTCAAATTGCACCGGATATTTACAACGCCATATTCTACGAAGTTGTCATGTCAATTTGTCAGACACATTTTATTTTAATTTTTGAAATACATACTTCCACTGCTTTTACGCATTACTATTACTTGCATAAGTTTTTAATATAATTTACTTCACGTGTCTTTTTTCTAAAAAAAATATGTTAAAAATAGCACTTTAGACTTCAGTACGACTTTGTAAGAAATTTACATTCTTATTAACGACTGAGTCAAAAACTTCTGCTCAAAAGTTTATGCACGAGAAGGAGATAATAGCAATCATGTCTGAGTTAAACTCATGTATGTGGAAAAATTAACTGAAAACTGCCATTTATACAACAAATTGACAGGCTGAGAATATTTGTCAACAATTTGTGGAAATTTGAGTTTTGTATTTAATGAATAACAAAAATGGTATAGAAAGTGGATATGTATTTGAGAAATGGCAGACTATTCACCAGTGAAAGGGTTTGTTCTGTAAGAGATTTATGCGAAGATTTTTCAGAGGAATTTGTGGATGAAGATGTGCCAAAAGAGAAAATATGGATCGCCGAAAAGACTAGAAAAGGGTAGATCAATGGTTGAAAACGAAGTAACTGATAAGTGACGAGGCAACTAATTGAGGAACGTCCACAGATTTCTGTGCGACACTTTCAACAAGAACTAGGTCTATCTTACCGTACTACAATTATATCCTTACAGTGTACAACTCATGAAATATTTTCCGCAAACATACCCAAAAATAAATGCTGGTTAATAAAGTCAATATGTTACAAAAACAGCCCCGTTGGTATAAACGAACTAAATAAGTGGACACGCATTGGCGCAGATAAAATAGGTCTTGATACAAAACGGAAAAAATTTACTAATCACTCAAATCGATCGTCGATAGTTAGTCGATAGAGCAATGTATCGAAAGCAGGTGCAAATTTGCAAGTAATAATAGAAATAACAGATCATACTATAATTAATTCTTTGGAACCTTATCTAAAATCAAAGGAGCAGCATCATTCATATTTCTAGCATAATAAAACGTAATGATAATGCATCAACATTAACAAATACATCATTATCAGAAAATAGTTCTAATATTACCTATAATAATTGTACGTTCAATTTTTACAATAAATAATTAGCGCAGTATTTCACACTTTCTTGCTTTATTCGTCGTATCGGATGTCCGTTTAATACTGAAGCTGACAGTTTGTGTCAAATATTGGTTAAGTTAGCATTACTGCACTTAAGTTCGGCAGCAACAATTAACCTTAGCGTCCTATGCGGTAATCACATTTGACGTAAATATAAAAATTGATAAAATCAAACACAATAATCTTTCTTTTCGAAATGTTTATTGCCAATATTTGCTAATTACAATTATTTAAGAAAATGGGATAGATTTTGCCGCATTTAAAACAAGAAATGTGAAAATAAAAACTAACGGAAAACAAGCATCTACGACTATGGCAAAAGATATCAAACACCAATTGACAATAACTATAATTTTTAGTGTGGCAAATACACGGACACCCGAACATTTCCGATATTAGTACCAATCAGAAATTGACTCAGAACATCGCAATTTGATGAAACTTTGCTTTATTTGTTGTATAATCTAAAGAATACGACTCTTGGTATCGTAATTATCTACAATCGCCGGATTGATACTCGACATGTTGCCGAACAATATCACAAACAAATAACATTTAGCAACTGTCTAGTGTTAATCCGGCGACTACCGAAAATCACAATACCACTCGTATTATATATGATAATTAAATAGTCAAAAATAATACGGTATACTTTTTAAATATTAATATAGGGAAACTTTTTTTATGAACATTGTGGCATGGATAATTTTGATAAAAATTTTTTGGTTCACACCTTACTTTTGTCTAATAGAAATATTCAAAATGGCAATTCAACTAATTATAAGCAAATGCAAGAAGAGAAATTCAGAAACTAAGTACAAATATGTAGCACGTCTAAGTAAGACACAGCTTCATATCAAAAGGTACGCAAAACCTTTCTAGGAATTGCATTTTTCTATACTCTGATTATAAACTATGTATGAAAATGTGATCTCTTGTTTTCTCGTAAAGCTCATAACCTTACACTTGCCCATGTTCAGGATTAGCTAATTATCTATACTTCATTGCTCAAGCATCGTCAAAAATTATCTTGGCAGAATCACGCAATCTTCGGAATCTTCAATTTTGCGAAAAGTGTTGAGATCATCAGCATAACGCACGTTTGGTGATTTTCTTTGTGACGTCATTTATAAAAACAAGAAATAATAAAAGGCCTAGAACTAAACCTTGAGGAATGGTTAACATATAAAAAAACAGAAACCGCGGAAACCTGTCTTCTAAATGTTCTAAGACATTTTAAAAATAAATTAGATTGTAAAATGTTTGCAGAAAAATTTAGATTGGAGGATCTATTAAAACATGTAACCCTAAACAAATAAAATTTTCGTGTAATGTCAAAATTGTAAAAGTCAAGGCTTAGTTAATCCTAGCATTAGAAATTTTATAATAGGATAAATTAATTTTGTTTTATTGACTAATAGAATTGCAATTTTCAATCAAAATTAATTAATGATTGTTGATATTAGTTACAATATTAGACTACTTGAGATTTAAACTCAGCGAGCTCGGTATAGGAGATGTGAAAAACAGGAGGAAACTAGCATTTAGACAATATCTACGTGAAAAACTGGAGGGTCTTAGACAGAAACATTTGGGAACAGATCGATTGCTTACTAAAATTTCCCCTAAGAAAACAGTGGCTTTTACCGAGAACACAGGATTAATAGAGTAATGAACGACTTTTATCTTCTTGTTAATTGTGATATTTAGATATTGTTTCTATTCTAGTCTTCTGAGTCAATATTTTAAATCAATTATCGAATTGTTTCAATCAATAATACTACAGTATCTGCGTAATTGATAAAACCGGAAGGTTGATTAGAATACTCTTTTTGTATTTATATTCTATTTCTGAAAGACAACTTACGAGAAAAAAAATTTAATTATTGATGTATATACTCAATTAATTCCCCCCCCCCCAATATACGTATATGCCAGTTACGGACGTAAAATTTTCCATTCTTCCAAACCAGAAGGAGTGAAACGTGATCATAAATTCAAAGAACAAATAATTTTTAAAAAATTCCTAGTTTGACAAGTCAGGGATACGTAATGTATAAGAACCTGTTACATGTTCGTAAACGCTCATTTATTTGTCGCAAATTAGCGTCTTCCTTTATTTCATTATGTTCTATTTATCGTTAGCCTACCTGTATATTTATCTGCCTATCTGTATATTTATCTGTTTTCATTCTTATATCTGCAGTTGATTGGGTATCAGTTTTTTTTTTTGGTTGCTCTTCCCCACTCTGTCGCCGATCGCGAAGAGTCGATTGAGTGAGTTGAAGACCGACTTCGTGATTGAGAAGTCGTTATCTCGTTATCGTTCAACACGTGGTTGCCATTAATAGGGCTTAATTATTCGCTTAGAGTTCGCTCATAGCCTCCTATCTTAGGATTTTCTTTTGCAACAGGTGAAGTTAATTGATTGCATCAATTATCCGTAGGGGATCTTTTTTTTGAACGAGAAGCGGTACGATTCTCACACCAGATATATTTGTGTTATAAAAACCATCCGAAACTAATCTGGTATGTAATCTTGAAATCAATTTATTTCCTTTAATTTTTGTTCGTTTTTATTTTTTCTGCATCTCTATAACAGATGGTCTTTGTTTGCCGGCGTGACCGTCATACTCCGGGTCGTGGCAATATCTACATTGTCTTCCCGGCCCACCGTAGCAGTTTTTTTCACCGTGACCGGCTACCCCTAACAAGGTGACTGAGTCATCAGCATAAATTCTTCCCCTGCGAGGACGGATAAAGTGTTGTTTTTTTATTGATACAGCCTTCTCGTATTTAACTGTATTACCGTCAGATACTTTAAGTTGCTTTTTTTGTTACACGCTACACACGAAATAGATATATTCAAATTTCTTTTATTAATTTCGCTAGCCAATAATAGTTAATTTAGTTCTACGTATCATAATATTAAAATTAAGTTTTCTCTAAATATATTCAATTTTCCTGTGTTCATTTTGCTAGCCAATAATAATTAATTTAGTTCTATTAAAATTAAGTTTTCTCTATATATATTCAATTCCCCTTTATTAATTTCGCTAACAAATAATATTTCATTTAGTTCTACGTGTTAAAATATTAAGATCAAGTTTTTGTTTCCTCAATACATACACATTCAATTCTTCTTTATTTGTGTAGCTACGTAATTTGAAGCTACACGTTCAATAGAATTTAGTTTTCTAGTTTTTTTTTAATTTGTGATTTTAAAATTTAAGGTTTACATCTTCTCCATTATTTCTCAATTAATTAATTATAATCATTCATTCTTTCTTTTCTCTCAATATTATAAAACCGCCAACTTTTGTTTAATTTATCTTCAATATTCAATTTTGTAAAATTTCATTTAGCTTATTTTTAATATACAGTAAATATCGTTTATAACGACATCTGATATAACGACATATCGGTTTTTGCGACGAAATTTCAAGGTCCTGGCCAGAAACAATGCTTTCTAAACGCGAAACCTATCGGTTATAACGACATCGGATATTACGACGAAACTAATATAACGACGAAAAATAGCTTGAAATTTGGATCAAATTATCTTTTATAACGACGGACACGTCGCATAGTAAGAAAACGGGGGGGAAGTTTCGAATTGGCTAGGGGAATTACAGCGTTATGAAAAGGCAAGGCGAAATGCGACAGATAAACGTATTTATTCAGTAGTTATCTAGGAATTGAAGGTACCTTGTCGACGTCGATATGGCGAAACGAAAGGCGTTTACAATTGAAGAAAAAGCATCAATTATTAGGCGCTTGGAGGCTGGAAATTCTAATATTAATATTGCTAAAGAATATAAGGTAAGTTTTGTTTGATTTCTATGAGAATAACATGCATACTAATATTATTCTTATTTATTTAGGGGCGCATTCAACAATCTCCACGATTTGGAAAAATCGGAATAAAATAGAGGATTTAATTAATATGTCTTCATCATTACAAACGAAAAAGATCAGATCTTGTAACGCG
This sequence comes from Melolontha melolontha, assembly GCA_935421215.2. Lineage (NCBI taxonomy): Eukaryota > Metazoa > Arthropoda > Insecta > Coleoptera > Scarabaeidae > Melolontha > Melolontha melolontha. The sequence goes on from OW285239.1 coordinate 62,462,963, forward strand.
TATAGAGTAGGCGAGGCCCTATATGAATGGTTGAAAATTCAGAGGAGCCACAACATTCCTATTACCGGTCCGATATTGCAAGAGAAAGCATATGATTTTGCTCGACGATTAGGGTTAGAAGATTTTAAATGCACAGTTGGATGGATTCAACGATTCCGAAAAAGACACAATATTGTTTTCGGTAAAATATGTGGCGAAGCAATAGATGTACCTAAAGGGATTTGTGACGACTGGTTAAATACAGTGTGGCCAAATTTAAGAAAAGAATATACAGACGAAGAAATATTCAACGCAGATGAGACTGGTTTATTTTTCAGAATGATGCCAGACAAAACGATGAAATTTAAAGGGAAAAATGTATTGGTGGTAAACTGAGTAAGGATAGATTGACTGTTCTTGTAGCAGCAAATATGACTGGATCGGAAAAATGAAACTTGTGGTTATTGGCAAAGCTAAGCATCCTCGATGCTTTAAAAATATAAAATCTTTATATTTTGTTTCGACTATTTTGTGTGACTGTGTCTTTTCGTATTCTGTTTTAAAATTAGCAAAATGGTAAAGGACAGATGTGTTAAGGGATGTATAGTGTATGTATTTACAACTGGGAAACGATAAAACTTTTTTGTTGTGTGTGTGGGCGGGGTTTGGTTTTCTTCTATTGTTTAATCAGTGGGTAATAGAGTTTAGAAAGTCCATCAATCTCGTTTCTGTCGTTGAGTGTTCTGCTGAGGTTTTGTTATATATATATATATATATAAATATATAGTAAACCTAATCAGTAGGCGATTAAAGGTCTGTATATTACTTCAAAATATATGTATTTAAAAAACTCTACATGTTTCGGCTATATACGCCTTTTTCAAGAGAATACAAAATATGAATGACAGGATATAAATGTCAAGTGGGGCGCATAATAAAAGTAATATACAGACCTTTAATCGCCTACTGATTAGGTTTACCATATCATACCAAGGTCACGAAGTTATTATATAAATATATATATATATATATATATATAACAAAACCTCCATACATATACCAGGTCTGTCCAATAGATCTGGCTTACAATTTTGTATTTACACATGTGAACCGGATAAATACGTATTTTGAAGGGGTGTAATTAATTTTCTGGGTATAGTATCCCGCTTGTATATTAGCTTTACGTATTGCATACATTTATTTACTTCTTTTTATTATTATTGATTCTTCGCTTCAGATGAGATTCAGAGCGCTATTAAAGCATTCCTTTTGCTATTTTATTAAATTGTTATATTAATTTGATTGTTATTCAATTTAAATAATGTGTAGTGACTAATTGAATCCGAAACTCTCCTTTCTTTGATTTCGTTTCGGACGGCTTGGTTGCGTCATTTACCCGCTGCGTGGCTTACCTGCTTTTGAGATATCTTTTTCCGAATTTGCGGCGTCTAGCGGTACCAAATTCGGTGGCGCCATTTTACCACCTCTTTTTGGCTTTTCGTACCTCCGGGTCTCCCACCCTAGACCTGAGGATGTCTTTGTAGCCTGGTGGGCCACTAGACGTTGGTAGGAGTGGGTAGTTGGGGCAATCCACGTCGCCCGAATTTGGTTTTTTTTTCTTCTTTTGTAGTTACAGTATTACCACCGTAGCAAACCATTGACAATTGAAGGCACTATTACAGTGTGATGTATCTACAATATCGTTCCGAAAGTAAATGTAAATGAAACACAATTCTGATTGAGACTTCGATCAAATCTTTATTTCCATATATTGTTTGGACATTGCCATTATTAGTGGAATATAACATCTGTCAAATGTTCTCCACGGGATATTCTACAGGATTGGATCCTTTCGTGGTAATTTTCCATGACTTGTCGGCACATAGTGGGTAATAGGTCGGTCATAACTTGGCGAATGTTCATTTTCAAAGCGTCAAGAGTATAAGTATTGTCCGCATAAACACGATCCTTTGCGTAACCTCACAAAAAAAATCCAGCAGTGTCATTTCGCAAGATCTTGGTGGCCAATTCACATCTCCAAAACGTCGAATTACACGTACTGTGGGGATTGTGGCACCGTTCTGTTGAAACCACATATACCCAACATCTTCAATTTCATGCCAAAAAGAAAATGGTAACCATGCAGCTGTAGCGATCAGAATTGACGATTTGTGTCACCCCTTCGTCATTTTCAAAAAAGTACAGGCCTATTACACCTCCAGACCAAATGCCGCTTCATACTGTGACTTTTTGTGGATGCAATGTTCTTTCGATGGTTACTTGTTACTTGTTAATTTTGTTTGTTGACATATCCACCAAGCGAGAAATGAGCCACGTCACTGAAGAAAATTGGATGCGAAAAATCGTCATCGAAACGCTGTTGTTCGGGCACCCAATCAGGGTATTTTCTACGCATTGAATGGTCAGCGGACTTCAGTTATTGTGTTGCCTGAATTTTATATGGATGAAGATGCAAATCCAAAATACGCCATAATGTCCCGTAAGATAGACCCAAATGTGTGCGCCGTGTAATGGATAAACTTGGATATTCTTAGATACTTTCACTAACAGCAGCAATATTTTCGTTCGAGCGTGCGTTTCAATAATGTCGAGGGCTGAACACATCTGTTACAGATTCAGTTTCTTCAATTTGTTCACAGTTTTGCCTGTAGTGCGCTCAGATGGAAGATTATTTCGACCATAATACCCTCGTAATGCACGAAACGTACCAACTATAGTAAGTTTCCACTATTTTAAAACGTTCAGCGGTTATTAAACGATCCATATTGTAAAAATGCAAACCTTTAAACTAAACATATTGCTATGGATTTTTAATTAAAAATAATTTAATTTAAAAATGTACATATTTTAGATGAGTTGTATATTGGAAATGTATTTAAATTTTGCGAAGGGAAAAACTTGTTATTCGGGATCGTTCTCATGTGAAAGTCGAGGTCAATTCAAAGTGGGAGATGAAATTTATAGTTTGAACTAGAAGGTTGTTTTGTGAAATATATTTAAATATATTTTAATTAATTCTGGTTGTTTGATTGAAAGTGATTTAGTTATATTAGTATTAAAGCCCAGATACTTATAGAGATAAATTTCTCATTGTATTTTTGATGTTTAAATTGATTATGCACATTCTTTGTTCATAAGAGTCTCCACATATTTTTTTCTTGTAAGTAGAATTAAAATTATATGACGTCATAGTATTATTATAATATTTTCCATTGTATTGAAGTTTATAGATAAGAGATTTAAATTGTAAGAAATACAGATAATACAGTTTATGTATTAAAATTCTTTGTAATTTTATAGATTGAAAAGTTTGATCGAGTGGAGTCAGGGTTATTTTTTGAACATGTTAATACACATGCGTAAGTTTTTGTTCGTGTTTCAGTATCTGATTATACAGTGTGGTTCTCTGGGGAGAAATTAATATTAAACTTGATTATTTTTAGATAAGTTTTGATCGGAGTCATTTAGAGGATGTTTTCCATTCATTAAGCTGTCAATTTTCAATGAATGTTTTTACCTCATGTATTTTTGTATAATACAGAATCTTTATACTTCGTAAAGATAGATTTTTTTAATTTTTTTATTTTTGTATTAAATATTTATTTTAAAATTTTATCTTGCGTTTGTTTGATTTGATAATTATTATTAATTATTAATGCTAATTAATTAATTAATAAAATAAGTAAATAAATTTTTGTGAACATTTCACTGGCGCTCAACTTACTTTTAGAACACGCTTTTCCTAAGTCGAACCCGAGAAGTTAGAAGTCTCATATTTGAAACTTCACCGGCTGAGAAACCTAGTTGGGAAAACTAGTTGTGGATGGTGGCGTGCTAAATTTTCAAACCACTATTCATAGCAATATGTTATCTTGGATAAAACATATGTCACTGAAACAGGACTACCAAATCCGGACCACGATATGAATAACCCTATATTATCAAAAAACTTTCCTTTATTCGTAAGTATCACATTTCGAATAATATTTTGTGTTGGGTAGATCGACTTTGCTCCAAAAAAATAAGCTATTTCAAGTGCGAGAAATTGAATAATTTTGGGCTATGTAATGGAAAATCAAAAAAGGGTTTAGTTCTTTTTCAAAGAGTTTGGGAAGAATAGCTATGGTGATTACAGAAACACATGGACACGCTCTTATTATCTAAGCCAAGAAAATGTTAAAGAGGATTTTTAAGCATGGGGTTTAAATTTAACTTTATAAATTATATTGTAATTTCTGCTATAATTCACAAATGATTTCTAAATATTTGTTTTCATTTAGGAAATATTTAACGCCAATATCCGATTTCGAATAATTCATTTTCTAGTAATGAAATAACATCTAAAAGAAAATACTTCTTCTATTGTTTTCGTATGTTCACAAACCCGAACAAAAATTTAGTGTATATTCTACTACTTTAAAATTAATTTATTAATATTATTGTAAAGTATTCCTTTTGGCAAACTCTCTTAAGCTAATCTAATGATTTATTTGATTGATATTTGTATAAAATACCAATATTAAGCTGTACATATTAAGCATTACAACGTGTTCCACATTTGTATAGAACGTGTCCATAAATAACCAAATTCCTTTACCCGTATTCGTTTCACGTCACCACTTTTAATAATTGAATAAATTGCGACCGTTTTCCAGTGACAATAAGAAAACGTGACCAAGGTATTCATTAGGAGTATTACAGGGCTATGGCATAATGCTCTTTCGGAGCTTTTTCAGGCAATAAAGCATGATGGCCTTATGTATTCAAACGCACCAACAACAGATTCAATTCTATTCAATTCACTACCAGCATTTCATTCTACGCAAGAATATATTCATAAATAAAGTGAACATCTGCAAGCTGGTGTCGTATAAAAGGCGCAAAAGGAAATAATATGCCTTAGCAGTGCACAAGTAGGCAATATTTGAATTTAAAACATACTCTCATATTTCGCTCTTTTCTTTCAGGTTAGAAAAATTCAAAATTAATCAAGTACTATGGCAAGCCAATGTATTGAGCATCTATGATTAAGAAACGTGATAACTGACGACACTGTCTGAAACACGTTTGTGCAACTACTTGACAGGATTAGCGTCTATTTAATCGTCTAGCTGTCCCGATTGAATTCAATTAGTCTGGTATATGCTGCTATTGTGTTCGGTACGTCCGCATGCATTGATGAAACACGAACAGTTGGGAGAGGATTTGCATAATTGGCTGCTTCGAAAGAACAGGAAATAAAAGAAAGAAGCGATGAAAGGCATCATGATATCGCACACGGCCAAGATGAGAGCGGGTTTCTTTTTTTTATTGAATTAAACTCATATCCGGGCCTCTCTTTACAACTGATTATTACATAAATACATATTTAGTGCACTTTATCAAGCACATTTATAAGATATTACCCTTAAACATGTCAATTTTAATTAAATTTCAAAATGTTAGTGCAAACCTTGGTGAATATGTATATTAGATATGCAACAGAAATTTTAAGTTCATACTTTTCATACTAAAGTTAGGATAACGTGTGATTTTTTATTGCAATTTTGTTTCGCAATAAGATTAACATGTTAATATCAGAATTTCGTTCGTACTAACGATTAAAATTTTAAGCTAGAAACATTCGATTGCTCAAGGTACCATTGGCAATGAACTAAAAAATAGTTTTGTTTTTCTGTTGACATTATTTATTTAAGTGTTACCGTAATGTAAAGTATACTTAGTCCTAGTAGAATGTAAAAGAATGTTTCCTATTCAACAACGTGCGAATCATCAATTAACTGAGTCCATGAGAAGCCAGATAGAGAAGCCACGTAGTATTGTGTCTAGTGTCTATGTTGGCGAATATGAACAGAAAATAATGAGTGACAATGACGTTTAGGGTTCGAACGTCGCAGACTGATCGTGAAGATCATGTTTTTCGACTTGTGACTCCTAGAGACCATTTCCCGTCAACAAAAAAAATTCGCGATAGACGTAGGGACATAATTAATCAACAAATCTCCATACGATCTATATATCGAAGAATTCGAACTTTTGGGCTTAGATCGTACCATTTCTTTATTTATCTCTATCTCCGGCTATTGCACGGCTAGAGTGGTCTAATGAAAGGTTACACTGGAATAAGGAGTAAAATCAAGTCTTAAAGAGGTTTACTGACGAATCTCGATTTTGTTGCATGATGGTCGTAAAATGATCAGAAGACGTTCCGGAAAAAGAAGACGCTTGCAGTTTTCTGTACGCGACATACGGCTCTCGAGGTGCGATGATGTGTGGAGCTATCTGGAACATTGAATGCGATTCGTTGCGTCAATTATATTCTTGGACTAATGTTAATACCATATTTTCAACAACTGCGGCTACATACTGCAAGGGTTACTATAGCGTTTCTGAATAATGCTAATATTGATCGCTTTCCATATACATATATATATTAAGATAATTATTTCGTAACCTTTGTATGTTATGGTAAATTCAATTTGTTGGCGATTTAATGTCTGGTTTTACTTCAAAATGTATATATTTAAAACAATCCTACATGTTTCGGTAAATGATTTATTTTTTTATATTCCTTGAAAAAGGCATCATTTGCCGAAACATGTATAATTTTTAAATATATACTGTATGACATGGAAACTGCAACACCAAGAAGGGGTGCGAATTTTTTGACCAAACTTGGTAGAAACGTGTAACTATTCAAAGGCAATAATTGATTAAAATTTCAAAGAAAAAAAAACAAAAGACTAACACAATTTAACATAATTTTTATTAATAATGTGTCGAGCCGCCCCTATTAGTTACACACTCCCTCACTCTTCGTGGCATTGATTCTACTAGGTGGTCAATATCCTCTTGGGGTATGGAGTCCCAAGCAACCTGTAATTCACGCCGGAGAGCTATTAGTGTCTGCGGGGGATTGGCTAAATTCGTAAGTTTTCGTCCCATAATGTCCCACACATGTTCTGTTGGCGAGAGGTCGGGGGATTTGGGTGGCCATGGCAAGATATTCTTCGAAGCGATTTATAGAAATTCTCGCTACGTGGGGAGGGGCATTATCCTGCTGGAAAAGTGGGTCTTCGAGCATTTGAAGATATGGAAGAATATGGGGTTCTACCACCTCATCAATGTAACGCTGGGCGTTCATGGTGGCTTGGATGAACACCAACTGAGACCTACTCCCATATGCTATAGCACCCCATACCATAACACCCACTGCTCGATGCACATGCCTTTCAACGGAAAACTGAATATCACTACGTTCCCCACGTCTTCGTCTGACCCTCATACAGCCATCATGCATCGCTAGACAAAATCGAGATTCATCACTAAACACCACCTTATGCCACTCCACGATCCAATGCATTCGCAATCTACACCACTCCAAACGTTGCTGTCGGTGTTGAGGCGTAAGTGGTAACACAAAATGTGGACGATAAGATTGTAAGCCGAAACCCCTAATTTGGCGATAAACGGTTCGAAGGGTTACTGGACGACCTTGATTACCTAACCACACGTCAGCAATTGATCTGGTACTGGAGAACCTGTCTCTTAGTGCCATTAGGCGAAGGCGGCGGTCCTGTATCCCATTAGTTCTTCTTCGGCCTCCGGTTTCTCTTCGGCATCTTTCCTGACCCTCCCTAGTCCATGATTGATAACAGCGCATAATGGTGGATTGGTTCCGGTTAAGGCGATTTGCAATTTTCCTGTATGAAAAACCACCTTCTCGCAAACCAACAATTCGACCTCTGTCGAATTTGCTTAATTGGCGATCCACGTTGCCGCACTCTAGGCATAATAAAACTCTCTAAACACGTTAAACAAAGGTATAATAAGACAAAACTGTTGAAATAAATTTAAAACAAACAATAAATACACCACACATTAATGTCAGCGAAAACTGAATGAAGTGTCAGAAGTGCCATGACCACTTGATATATCGCAACAAAATTTTAATCAATTATTACGTTTGACTAGTTATACGTTTCTACCAAGTTTGGTCAAAAAATTCGCACCACTTCTTGGTGTTGCAGTTTCCATGTCATTGAGCATATACATTTTGAAGTAAAACCAGACCTTAAATCGCGAACAAATTGAATTTATTTATAAAAAATATAAAATTTTATATTTTTTATATCCTTGACAAAGGCATCATTGCCGAAACATGTAGGGTTGTTTTAAATATATATACTTTGAAGTAATAAATAGAGCTGAGGATGTTTGCGGTACGGCAGGACCGCATGTAGTGCATCCCCACCAGCGTATAAACACGATGCAGCGAAACACTTTAGTTAGTCGTGAACTGGCAACGTGATCGTGTGTTGTCTTGAGCTCTACTTAATAAGTATGACGGACGTGCCCTAGCCAAGAAAGCGCCCATTGTATAACGACGTGAAGAAATTTATCCGAGACTTTCCCGATTTGTATTATAATGGAGCAAAAGTGGTTTGTAAATTATGCGATAAACAGTTACTTTGCTGGGACAAATACGACTGTAAAAGACATGTTGAAAGTGTACACCACAAAGACAAAAAAAATAATGTGCTGTCTAAAACGCAATTCATTTTCGATTTATTGACAATGCTACTCGTCTGCGATGTGCCAGTTCACCTGCTAGATAAAAAAGCCTTTCACGACTTTTGGAATAAATACAATTCCAACAAAAAGCTACCGTCACGGCGAAAGTTACTCACCTATTTACCAATTGTGCGTGAGGACATTGAAAACAGAATGAAAGCAGTAGTAAATGATAAACAGTTATGGGTATGTGTCGACGAAACGACAGATCGAAAAAAACATTCTATTGTGAATATTATAGTGCGTGTACTAGATCCTGTCAAATCAACATTTCCCATTTTATTAGCCAGCAAAAGATTGGAAAAGTGCACTAGCGAAGTAATTACGAAGGTAGTGCTCGATACGCTACAAAAATTTCAAGTTTCAACTAATCAACTCCTGATGTTTATGAGCGATGGTGCTGCGACAATGCGTTCTGTAGGCCGTTCTCTTAAAGCAGATTGTGAGAGACTTTTGCATGTGTCATGTAAAGTTCATGCTTTACACCTTGTGGCACAAACTATTCGGCAATGTTATCCAGAGGTGGATGCATTAATAGCAACCACAAAAAAAGTGTTTCTAAAATCTCCCAAACGAATTCGAGAGTTTCACAGTCGGTGCCCTGGTATTCCCGAACCACCAGAGCCAATCCTTACACGTTGGGGAAGTTGGTTAAAGCGGCATTTTATTATGCCAAGTATTTCCAACAAATAAAATCTGTGGTTTTACAATTCAATCCTGCCGAAGCTGTAGCCATTAAGGAAAGCCAGAGACTCTTTCAAAACCCTTCCCTTGATGCAGATTTACAGACTATTTATAACAATCATATAGGATTGTTTAACGCAATCGAGAAATTTCAAAATACTGCATTATCGTTAGCGGAGTCACTGCAAACACTGGACGATGTACACGCCCAGCTATGCGCAGTAAATGACAACAAAAATGTTAATGTAATAGAAAAGTTCGAGAGTGTGATAAACAATGATTTTGATTTTACCAGATTAAAACAAATTTGTAATGGTGCAAGTGTAGATTCGGTTTCTATCTATAAAGATTATTTTAATTGTGCATGTGTTACATCCGTAGATGTCGAGCGGTCTTTCTCAAAATATAAAAAAATTTATTCATCACGGCGTACATCGCTCACCGCTACAAATATGGAAACGTATCTAATGCTACAAACTTACTGCAAGTCTTATCCACTTGGCGCTATGCTATAATAATCGTAAATAAGGTAAGTGTGTTATTTATATACAGTACACATAACTGACATACCTAAGTGATATAAATAGCGAATGCATGTAAAGCAATAAAATCACGCATGCATCACCGATCGAAACAAGGTCATTATATTCGTGCGTTTAACTGAATACTATCCTGGCACACCGCAAACATCCCCAGCTCTAGTAATAAACCAGACCTTTAATCGCCGACTTATTAAGTTTACCATATTATACCAAGGTCACGAAAATATTATATATATATATGGTAAACCTAATCAGTAGGCGATTAAAGGTCTGTATATTACTTCAAAATATATGTATTTAAAAAACTCTACATGTTTCGGCGGTACGCCTTTATCAAGAGGATACAAAATATAAATGACATGATATAAATGTCAAGTAATTAAGTTGCTATGGTTTAAGTTATTCAAAGATACATTCTAGTAATAATAATAAATCATGCTTTAGTATTCCAATTATTACTAGAATGTAGCTTTGAATAATTTAAACCATAGCAACTTAATGACTTGACATTTATATCCTGTCATTTATATTTTGTATCCTCTTGATAAAGGCGTACCGCCGAAACATGTAGAGTTTTTTAAATACATATATTTGGAAGTAATATACAGACCTTTAATCGCCTACTGATTAGGTTTACCATATCATACCAAGGTCACGAAGTTATTATATATATATATATATATATATATATATATATATATATATATATATATATTTAGTGTTTAATAAGAATTTTATTTTTCTTTTTTATTTTATTGGCCGTGTCTTAATATTAAAAATAATAGATTTTTTATTGGTTTTAGCGACATCAAAATTCAATAAAAGGTCGCTGAAACCAATAAAAAATCTATTATTTTATATATATATATATATATATATATATATATATATATATATATATATATATATATAATAAACCTAATCAGTAGGCGATTAAAGGTCTGTATATTACTTCAAAATATATGTATTTAAAAAACTCTACATGTTTCGGCAGTACGCCTTTATCAAGAGAATACAAAATATAAAAGATTTTATATTTTGTATTCTCTTGATAAAGGCGTACTGCCGAAACATGTAGAGTTTTTTAAATACATATATTTTGAAGTAATATACAGACCTTTAATCGCCTACTGATTAGGTTTACATTTTATATTTTGTATTCTCTTGATAAAGGCGTACTGCCGAAACATGTAGTTTTTTAAATACATATATTTTGAAGTAATATACAGACCTTTAATCGCCTACTGATTAGGTTTACCATATCATACCAAGGTCACGAAGTTATTATATTTATATATATATATATATATATATATATATATATATAAGGTTGATTTTTCTTGGAATTCGGTTTTCGATAAATTATTCTTTAAATAAAAAACTTACTTAACGTTTCGACATTTATTGTCTTCTTCAGAAATACATTGATTTGGATACTAGATGTATAAACAAAAATTAAAAATATGGTAACATGTATGTTGTATAGTATTTACAATTTGAATGCATTTTATACTGTATTAGTAATTATAAAATGTACATTGAATTATACACATATTGACTTACGAGTATACTATACATACTAAGGCACTCAACTAAACTTTAAAACTATCTGGTTGCTACATGTGTTATTTTATATTTACGTTTACCCCCGCATGTGATCTCATATTTTTAACATCATAAGAGCTGCTTTAAAATAGTCGAATATTGATATTGAACTTAAAATGATCTTTATTTATAACATAGAAAAGTATAATTTTGACTGTCAAAATTAAAGTCACACTAAATACTGTTAAATAATAATAACGTTCTTTTTTATTCTGCAATCTTAAATTTATAAAGAGAAAATTAAATTGTATTAGAAATTGTCGATGTTTTTGTTAAAGAAATTTGTACGAATACAGATCGTATAAATGTCTCTCATGGGCATAGGTCCTACAAGTTTTGCATATGCGGCGATAAAGCCCGGCGACTTCTGTCGTACGGTATGAGGACAAAACATTCCGAAACACGTGTCAGTACATTGATAGTCTCCAAGAATTTGGTAGGCATTGTGTGTCCATTTGTACGTTCACAGATATGTTTTAACATATATGTATTATCGCAATTATGCACTTGATGTTAGTAAGGCATCGATATGCTATATTTAATGGCACTTCTGAAGATATAAAAAAAACTTAAATATCTCAAATTTTCTACTATTTTATATATAAAAAGAATTACGTACTCGCAATAAATATTAGCAGATTTGAAATTAGCATAAAAAAATAAGTTTTAAAAAGTATATTTTATTTCTGATGATTTAAAACAGTTAAAATTTGCAGACTAGTGATATTAGCATATTGTTGGACATCGGTTAGATAAACTCCGAAGAAAATTTATAAATGAGATGCGAAGAATTTATTTTTTATTTCAATTCAATTTTTGCATTTGTACCTAAATTTATACCTATTTTATCGATATTTGTTTACAATCTAGAAAAACTATGTGGATATTTTGAATTAACACAATTTAATATAGTAGTTGTTAGCTATTTTGAACTCTACCAAAGCAGTTTCTTTTGTATCTAATGCAAACTAACTACCTATAGTTAATTAAAAAATGTTTCCAAATTAAAACTAGATATTAGTTAATCGGAGTCCGATCACAAGCGTTTTTGATAAAACAAAAAATAAATTACTGGTTCTGTTGATACTTGGCTTAGGAACATACTATGAGCGTATACTAATATTGCAGATTGATATATAAATAAGTATGTTCACACCAATTTCACTCCTGTTGTTAATACGAAAGCATCTAGTTGTCAATACATGTATACAAGATACAAGTTAATGGCAAACGACACGCTAATAACGGTTTACTGCTGAAATATGTCTTATGTACATACATATCTCTCTTAATGCAATGCCTATCTTTACTAAGGTAATACTAAATGGAACCAGTTCTTCGTGTATGCATTCTTGCAAATTCCGCATGTATTTTTGTCGGTAATTATATGACAATAATATATAATATGTTTGCAATTTATAGAAATCGTAAGAGAAAAATTAAAAAATATTCCCGTTTTATTTTCAATCTATTATTCAATATCTTATTTGAATCTGAACTATTTGGAAACGCGAATATGTTAAATTAAAATAAATTAGTATTGCTTCTGGATTAACCCGACCTGTATTTCTAAATGCAGTTGTATAACGAATATTGTAAATACAATTTCTACTTCAAATTTACTATCACAAACCTTTGAAGGTGGCTCATAATTTGATCATATATAAAATTGTAACTGAATTTAGGTAGTGATAAACGGTCATATTCCTTCACTAACTCTCATTTTCACTGTTTTCCATGTACAAAGAATTGCACGTCATTAAGATATAAACAAAATCGAAGCTCTTTTGAAAATACGTCTTTTCTTACATTTTTTGTCCTCTTTATATGGTCTACTGGGATCTTCGTTCATGATAGTAGCAACCTTAAAAGGAGAGATCGAGATAGCAACCCTATTATGAGTACCGACACTCCTTAAAGTTGTGTAAGAATTATTCTCGTGTTACTATTCAAGACAGATGTGCTAGCTATTTAGATGATATACCCTTGGAGGATTCTTCCATTTTGTTGTCCTTTGGATATTTTAAACCATAGTCATCGTAAATTAGAACCTTCTCTAACTCATCGTCACCACGCTCTAACGAGCGTGATGTTACTATGATTCGCCTTTTCGCTGTATTTTTCATATTGAAAATCTAGCTGCCTGAAGGTCAGCTATACCCTCTTTCAAATACGCTGCACATAAGCTGTTATTTTCCACTATTGTTAACATATTATTAATACAAACTTCCAAACGCGTTGTTTAAATTCTATAATTAAGTAAACATTTTTCTACCGAAGAATACTCAATTGCTCCAAAATTCGTTAGCGTAAAGACGTAAACAATTAATCCTAAAAAGGATTCTATCAAAGCAGGAATTCCACATTTATTAAAAGTACGTTAAATCAAAGAAAATACCAGCGACATATTTTCCCCTGTTCAGGTGAATATAAATATTTTGAATTGAAGTTAAATGAAAATAGACTTGGATGAGATGATAAAATATTCAAACACGAAATGATAAGGAAGATAGGTGTAGCAAGAGCGATAAAATCACAAAGGATTAAATGGCACAGACGCATTGAAAGGAAACCGCAAGGCACAGTAGTCAAAAAAATTAATAACATTGTTGATGAAGTTTAATGTAAATTCTATAGTCCCTTTACATCTCAGACAACAGCACAGCGCTTATGGGAAAACCTTACAGAATCTTATAGTGATAAATTAACTCCTATATAAAAATGTCCATTTGCGGGTGACATTTTTGTCACTTTGACAGCGATAAAAATCTACATAGCTTTTTATCACCGATAAAAATGCTTCTTCCTCCGATAAAAATGCTTCTTCCTCTTACATATCTAGTAGCCCTGCATCACTTAATTTATTTTGGCAGCTGACAGGTAATAACTATTAAGTATCGTTGAACGTAAAATGTACGAGTCGGTTTGGGGAAATTTCAACAAATATCAAAAAATCAATACCGCAATACACAAGAAATACAAAATCGTCAATATGGAGACAATTTCAAAAAGTTTTATTCATGTCGTTAATTTATCTTGCCAAAAAACACTCGAGCTTTTCTTTCAATCGGATAAATTTCTTTTTAACTCAATATTTTTCCAATCAGTAATTTCGCTCGAAAAACTTACATTAGAAAAAATCGCTCGACCTTTCGGTCTCGCGATTTTTTCATGTAAGTTTTTCTCGTCAAATTACTGATTGGCAAAATAATTTCGTTACAAAGAGAAATTTATCCGATAAAAAAAAAGCTCGTGTTTTTACTTATGAAAAATATTTGAATTAAATATTAACGCAAATGCCTGCGAAATTTTATTTAATTTTACGTTAAAAAAATTAATTTAAATAATTATAAATAGAGATTCTGATATAATAACTTATTAAAAATTAGGATTATGCTATACTTATTGTTATTGTTATACATAACCAAAATATAAGCTATAAAATTGTCTAATGATAATATGTACGTACAAGTAAAATTAAGATAATGGATATGTTTCTTAAAAAGCTAACATATTATCAAATTCTACTATACCCATGTTTATCTAATGAAGATATAAAAATTCACTACACATTAGTAGTGGATTCTCCTGCTATGGAATGGTGATGAATCGTTAAACAACGTTTGAAAATTTTGAAATATTTTTCTTTACTAAATTGGATATATGTATAACAGTATTTTTATTTCCAATTAGAATACGAAAACATTAGATTAACTATTTATCGCATCTAATTATACCAAATAAGTTGTTAAACATAAAACATTAAAAGGTCAGTGCCTTTAGGGACAATAGTAAATGACTTAACACCTGTTCAAACTATTTCCATTACAAAACTGTCAGTCATCAAAACTGCAAACGTAACTAAGACAATTAATATCTAATGAATTTCTTACTACTGCTCCTTAAAAACAGTAAAGCCATTATATGTAACACGCGTGTGTTCTCAATTTCTTACATACAATAACGACAGTCATCAAACGACCGAATTTTCATATATAAACAGTTATCTTGTCTCGTATTTCAGGTCACAGCGTCCGAGTTATAACATTTCATATTACAAGGCGCTCTTTATAGTCGAGCAAGGCCCAATTAATAAAATACGACAAGAAATACACACTTTTTCACTTCTTAAACACCGTTATGTCTCATGGGTATATTATAATCTGTTCAATTTCGCCTAGGACTTTTAGATGAATGCTATTAAGATGATCTAGCGACTCATTATTAAATAATTTGTTGTAATTTTGCTAAAAACAGCAACTTAATTGCCGAGGCAGGACCATGTTTAAATTTTATCAGACAGTAGTAGATGTTTGTATTCAGAATGGTGTAACTTTATTTCTTAATTAAACACTTAGTATTCAATGCTTATTTCACCGTGTTACATTAAATAACATTCTAATAATTTATGATTACCAAATGATCAAACTCAGTTGTCAAGGTTGACAATAAAGATGATTCTGTAACATTAATTTACAGCACATTTTTTTTTTTGGTAGATTACCATTAATCTATTTATATTTTTTCTTAACAAATCTTTGCAACCACTCTTTTTCTATATTCTTCGCAGCAATATAAAATATCAAATCGATTATCAATGCAAACAGTACCAATAATGATAATATATCAACCACTGATATATTACAGTTTACTCCAAAAAACTCGATTTGAACCTGTCATAACATAACTAACATCAACAGTAGCTAACGTCAACAACGAATGGCATTTAGTACGAAACAGTAAAACCGTTTAAAAAATCTGCAAGAAGATGGGAAAGGTACCAAAACCTTGACTATTTTCACGTATAAATCCCTTAGTTCGTCTCTTAAATGAGATAGCTAAGGGTAGTTACATAATTAAAGCCTTGAATAACGATCAAGTAAAAATTCCTTAATCTTAACTTTAACCGAAAAGAACATGCAATTTCATACCTACCAGGCAAAACAAAACAAAAGCTTTGGGTTCGTACCTAAAATATCCATTACTCTACAGATACTCAATTAATTAAAAATAGTTGGTCATAAGGTAATCAAGTTATGAAACATTATGAGCAAGCGAGATAATAAGCCGATATCCCCGTTTTTTTATAAATCTTAAATAAAAAGGTAAATAATAAGAATGTTATAAAGTGAAACGGCTTACTGGTTTAAGCATAAATTTTAAACACCCTACCACCCTACGCTAAACGAAAAATTCCATGAATATGTCTTCCATGTAATTCCACAATGTCTGAGATGTAAGCGGTATAGGCATATAAAGAATTTTTGTAATTGGACTTCCAGATGTGTTGGAAAAAAAGTGAAAACACTAAAAACCGTGACATAGAATGTGTCACAATAAAAACTATCTCGCAAATTATAGAGGATATGTTGTTTACAAAATACTGCAGAAATTATATCTAAAATTAAGGACACGTAACATAGAGCAATATACAACTGATACCTACTACAAATACACAATTCACACAAAGGGCATCCTATACACAAAAGGTTTAACAAAATCGAACAATACCATCTACAAAGCAAACTATATTGTCTCCACAGGAAACGAATGATTTAAATGAATTAGGAAACATGATGAAAGACTTAATAATCCAAATAAGTACATTGATAAACCAACCTCTTTCAAAACTTTTCATAAAATCGCTTAATAGTTCAATTAATTAAAAGCGCAATATGGAGCGCCAACGGTCTCTGCCAACATCCACAAGAAGTCAAATGTTTTTTACAAAACGAGAAAATAGACATAATTTTTGTATCTGAAACGCACATTCCCTCAAGAAACAGATCTTCGATAACAAAGTCCTGTTCTGTATACTCAAGAAAAACGGATTGGAAGCTATTTAGAGAAAAAGTCGAAACAAACATTAGTCTGAACATTAGGTCAAAAACTAATAAAGAACTAGAAATCGCTGTAGAAACATTCACCGCAATTTCACATGGGGTTTGGTATGCAACGCCAACCCAGCAGAATAATTTAAAAATGTATAGATAAATTAGCAGTAATAGTAAAACAAAGAATCCCAGAAATGTAGAAACTTGCAACAAACAAAAACAAACGGACAAGAAAAAATTTAATATAGCTGTAAAAGAATAGATTTCAGCGAGAAAGTCGATTGGATGTTAGCAATAATAATAACCTTAATCAAGAGCTATGAAAACAAGTAGAAGAATAGAGTGAGAAAAATAGAAATTCGACGAGAGGAGGTCAGCAAGAGTGTTAAAAATAGAATGAGGAATTAAGAAATTCGTCAGCGTGTGACGATGAAGGGATTTATTGAATATAAAACAGCTTACATGGTACACAAATGCATGATGAACGGCTGTGAGGAAAGATTATGGAAAAACTAGAATGAGGGAATAGGTAAAACAATGAGGGAAAACAGAAGAAGTGGAGATTCTGGATCCAACGTCAACGCCTCTTCTAAACCGATAAACGATATTACAAAATACATATTGTTCTGGCTTCAAGAATAGGTGATAAATCTACATTACAATTAGTTAAAAGGAATAAATTAAACTATTAAATAAAACACACATAAGATGTTTTAGATTTACACTTTATTAATAAAATAATGACAGCTGTTTCGCTAACACAGTAGCTTCTTCAAATTCAACTTAAGACTAAAGATACATACAAGATACAGCGTTACTCAGGTAGTTGACCCAAGTTAAAATTCTAGGAACTATTACATTTATATTTTGCTTTTTGAAAACTATACCATGTCCTACTTGTGTGAGGTTTAAGTATAAAAATATAGTATAAGCAACTAAGAAACAATATTTCAATGGGTGAACAGATTTAACAGTGGGGATGAATTCAAGTCTAATTTATCGTTTAGTAACATTTCTGAGTTTTTAAGTTTATTAATTTCTAAAGATTCTAAACAATTTAGTTTTCTACCTTTATTTTCTACATGTATGGTGTCGAATTGTAAATTAAATTCGTGCTCATTCTCTATTAAATGATTAGAATAGGTTGAGTCAGTTTTCTTATTGATATAAGAATGATAGTGGTCTTGGATTCGTTTTTTAAACGTTCTACCTGTCTGTCCAATATATGTTTTGGTACATGATCCGCATGATAACTTATAGACTCCTGATTTATTGTCTTTGGTAGTTTTTTCTTTATTATTTTTAATATATTTGACTAGATTATTATTAGTTTTATAAGCAATATTAATGTTTTCTTTTTTAAGGAATTTTGATAATTTAAGTTGCTGTTGATCTATGTAAGTAAATGATTTAAACTGCTTGTCTGGCTCCACTTTAATGATCGGGTACACCTCCCTTAATAATTTATTGACTGATTTTTTTTAACAATTAATTTATCTATTAGATTTGGGCATATCCGTTGTTGTGAGCGATTTGTTTTATAATATTAAGTTCTTTATTATAGTCTTCATTAGACATTGGGATGTTAATAAGTCTATGTGTTATGCTGTGAAAAGCCGCTACCTTGTGTTGGACCGGGTGGTTAGATTTATTATGTATCGTGGTATCTGTATGACCCACTTTGTGGTAACTAGAAAAATGGACCCTATTGTTTACACGTTTTAAGGTGAGATCCAGAAAGTTTATACTATTATTAAGCTCCTTTTCTATCGTAAACGTGATATTAGGATCAATGGAATTGATAAATTCATAAAGAGTGTTCAACTGCCTATCTGTACCTATATATCCTATCAATACATCATCAACGTATCTGTACCAAAACAAAATGTTCTTCACGTATCTGTCATTAAGAAAAATCGTATTTTCCAGGTAATCCATATAAATTTCCGGAAGTAAAGGAGAAAGAGGATTTCCCATCTTGTATGTATCTTTAGTCTTTAGTTGAATTTGAAGAAGCTACTGTGTTAGCGAAACAGCTGTCATTATTTTATTAATAAAGTGTAAATCTAAAACATCTTATGTGTATTTTATTTATTAGTGATATGGATTTACATCAAGCAAAGGTCGAAACAATTAAAGAATTGAATAAATTAAAATTCGAACTAGTTACTATTATTATCATTATTACTTCAAGTATTAATTTATCTTTTGGTATACTTTACGAGTTTAAACAAGAATTATTGTTTTCTTTAATTTTTGAAAAATTATTTCGGTAGAATATATGGTTGTGTTTACTAAATTTTCAAAATCAACATAATTCTAAAGCTTAATTTAGCGTTGTTTCTACACTTTAAGTGAGAAAATATTTAGTTAGGGTGTACATAATTTCGACAATACGTAATTCATTATGATAATTTACAGATATTTCTGATGCTATTTTAATATTAATAATATTAGTTTTATAAACTTAAATATACATACATACTTATAATAATTCTAATGTAAATTTAATGTAATGTTAATAAACGTAATATTAATTTAATTATGATTATAGAAACTTTTTGGAAGCATTACAGAAAATGGAATATTAAATTAAAAAAAGTATACAGTGGTACTCCGAAAGTACACTACATCAATTTGATTTGCATACTAAATTAAGGATTTACTAAAATATATACCGTGCAGCATATGAGAGGCAGGTGTTAACAGTCCGTATTTTCTTCGGTCATCGTTATCTGTTTAGGGAAAAAACACAGTTCCTTCGTCTTATAAGTTACAAAATATTTTATTGTTAGTATACATGGGGATAAATGAACTGATTATATCATATTATGTCTGTGTCTGCAGATTTAAACATTCATTTCTGTGGTGTTAAATTATTCATCATATCTACACAATCGCAAAAATAATTTCACACACATTTGTGCAACGGTCCGTAACAGTACATCCTGACCCACTTGCGGTGATTAATGCACCCAATGCACGAGTAAATATCGTCGAAAATTGAGTACCTAGTTGGCTACTAAAACCGACATTTCAACTTTTCATCTCAGCGTTGTATGGTGCGGTGCGATCGTAAGATTACGACCAGATCGTGCCATCGACGAAACAAAATATCCATTTGTTATGGGATTGTGCTTTAAGGTCTATTGAGCGGCCGAGCGGTTTCAGTCGGCTTGTTCCTCATCGTGTTCACCTACATAGATCCACTTTCTAGATTTGTTCATTTTTCGAAAGTAAATTTAATTAAGCTTGAAGAAGTTGGTTTTACAGTGTGATAAAAATTTGGTATTCTTGTATGTACGACTCGATATTTAAATAAAAGAACTTGATTTCATACACGTAACGACACTTTTTACGTATGAGCTCATCTATTACATATAATATTATTAAGAAAATGAAACTCCGTTACTGAGCTTAGATATATCCAGATTTAAAAGAAGTAGAGTTGCTTTAATTTTTTTGATTTCATTACTCGACAGTACTTTTAAGTGCTTTTATTTGAACTACTTACTTAAATAATTGAAAACTTAACTATGCGGAAACTTAATATTTAAAAACAGCTATAAATTACTTTTGATTCCTGTAACATTACATGAAATATTTATTTATTTATCTTTTTATTATATATTTTCTATTTCAAAGCGCTCTCAGGCAATGTTGTCGTTCCTTTGCTTTATCTATTCCAAAGTCATACAGATATACTCTGGGAATGTTTGCCGATAGTACGAAAGTCCTGGCTCAGTTATTAAAAATATAAACTTAGCTATGGAAACGAAAAATTTAAATAAACTAATTTAAGTATGTGTAAATGAACTTATATACCACTTTACTTAGATATTTACATGGACTAAAATTCACTTGAACAATACATATTGTTCGGGCAAAATAGATTTAATTTTGTATTTTTAGTTTTATTTAGATGTAGGTATATTTATGTTAATATATTTAATCCTAGTTTTAAATTGTAAATATTATATATTGTATATAGAAAAGGTCTTGGAGTTCAGATATATTTAATATTGTTAATTACTTTAGGCCTGGTCAGGTATTACATTTCTTCATTGTCTTATTTTCTACAGTCATAAAAACTATTTATTTGATTACAGGCACAACCTTCTGGTTAATCCATCCATTACGTAAATGTATTTGAATAAGCATAAATATAATAGGATAAATTTTATTTATTAAATTAACTATTAGGTTATCTCTGTGCATTGTATATTTATTACTTTAAAAGGTATTTTATTTTTTATAATTAAGGGTCTACTTTAGTGCCCGAAAAATTACCATTTGAGAAATATGCAACCCACATTACAGCATACTACAACAGACTAGGCACCAAGACGCCCTGCTGAGAGGGTCGAAGGATTATGTAAATTAGCAAACAAATTTGATTATTGACACATCAGCTACTTGGGATGTATTTATGCCTTGTTTTCAGCAGATAGATGATCTGTGTATTTCCGCCTAAAATTTTTTGAATCGTAGATAAAGAATAGATGTATTATTATAACAAATGTAACTTAATAGGTTCTAATATAAAATAAGTAGTGTAGTAAAGCTACACAATTTTACCCATACATACCTAATTGAAATACTTAGATGCTTGCGTAAAGTAAAAGACAAACAAATGTATTAACTTGTTTTCCTCTAAAAGTGGTTACGGCATTACCTGGCTTTCTAATCCTTCTTAGTCATTTAAAGATAATCACCTGGTTACTTGGAAAAATGTATATAATTCGATAAAGATATGACCATATGATATTAGTGTTGGTGACCGTTGTAATTTTGAAATATAAACAACAATGGGACTTCACTCCCAAAAAAGATTGACAACCGCTGCAAAACGGAAAAGTAGAAAACAGTTGATGAAACAAATTCGGATAAAAAATCGAATAGTGTCTCAACGTGATAATATTGTAGATAATGAAATTGTTTTCACTGAGACAAATTCGGCACGCGACGACAGTTTTGATTCGGATATATCCGATGAGGTTTTTATTGAAACAGGAAATATAAACAATATTGCAAATTTTACTCTTGCTGGACGTAGGATTGTTGATATAAATCATCTGTTTACTGTTCTAAAAGGAATACGACATGATATGTTTGGCTGTACTTTTCAAAATGTAGAAATAAAAGCGGAAAAACATTTTGGTTTTAAAAGTGTTTTTACGTATAAATGCAACATGTGTGGAATAACCGATACATTCAGTACTGAAAATGAAAATAAAAAATGTGGAGTAAATGAAGCAGCGGTGTGTGGAACTGTTGCAATAGGGGCGGGTCATTCACAATTAACAGAATTTTCCGCAGCTTTAGACATTCCTCAAATGTCTTCAGCAACGTATGCGCGCATAGAAAAAAAAGTGCTAAAAAATACAGAGGAGTTAGCATTAAAAGAAATGCTAGCTGCAGGAAAGGAAGAACGTAAGTTGGCAATTGAAGCAGGAGAAATTGATAGCGACGGAATACCTTTTATAACTGTAACAGTGGATGGAGCTTGGTCAAAACGAAGTTACAAGTCTAATTATAACGCTCTCTCGGGCGTTGGGTGCGTAATTGGGACCAGAAGTAAAAAAGTTATGTACGTAGGAGTAAAAAATAAAATGTGCAAATTTTGTAAAAAAAGGATAAAAAAAATGTTCCGTCTCATAAATGTTTTCAAAACTGGAACAGTTCTTCAACTTCTATGGAAGCAGCTATTATTCTAGATGGGTTTAGAATGTCAATAGAAATGCATAATTTGCGATATAAAACTATTATTGGTGATGGGGATAGTAGTGTGTATAAAAAAATTCAAACAGCAAAACCTTACGGACCAACATATTTTATTGAAAAAATTGAGTGTCGAAATCATGTGTTGCGAAATTTCTGTACGAAAATACGCGAAATTTCAAAAACTCCTCGATCAGATATGTGTATACGAAATTTTTTACGGCAGAATATTCTTAAATTTAGGGCAGCTGTAGTTAGTGCCATAAAGTACCGCAAAAATGAAAATGTTTCTTTTCAACAAAAAATTGAAAACTTAAAAAATGATATTCTCAATGGACCTGCCCACATATTTGGAGAACATAGTAACTGTGCTAGCTATTTTTGTAGTAAAGATCGTAACAATGGTAACAATTCAAATACTATTGATTACAAACATTTCAAAAGCAGTGCTCTATATGATATATTTTTCCAGTCTTTGAATAGAGTAGCCAATTTATCCCCCAGTTTACTTTATGACGTAGACAATAACGCCGTAGAATCCTTCAATTCTGTTGTGAATAAATTCGTGGGAGGAAAAATAATAAATTTTTCGCTGGGAGGCTCGTACCAAGGGAGACGTTTTGCGGCAGCCATAAATTATAATAATAAAGAGACATTTGTATATACATTTGTTAAGAAAACTAATGGGGATAATTTTAACGGTGTATATTTGGAAAAATTCAAAAATCTTAAACTAAATCAAGCAATAAAAAAGAAAAGCAAAAAAAATAAAATTCGAATTCAAAGTGCTGATTCGGATTACGGAGCGTGCAAAATCGTGGTACCTGACATGCCTATTCCGGAATACGAAAGCAAGAGAAAACAATTTCTTGATGAATTGTCATTATCTGATTGTCATAATGTTCAAATTAGGACGGTGAATCAGAGACATAACAACGAATGGGAAAAAGAGAGACAGATAAGATTAACGGCAAGTAACTTTGGCAAGATTTGTAAAATGAGAGAAAAAGCAGACACGGCTAGTACAATAAAACATATGCTGTATACTAATAGATTCAATAATAAAAAACTACCACATTCTCTACAGTATGGCATAGATAATGAAGAAAGGGCCAAGCAAAAATTTATGGAAATTACAAATTTGAAAATTGAGGCATGCGGTTTGTTCATTGACGAGAAGAAAAAATTTTTAGGCGCCACTCCTGACGGATTAATTGGATTCGATTCTATTGTCGAAATAAAATGTCCTTATTCAGCGCGTGATAAATTAATACATGAAGCCATTAACGAAAAATTAATTAATTATTGCACCTTAGATGCAAATGATGGTAACAAAATTTTGCTAAAACCTTTTGATAATTATATGTATCAAGTGCAGGGACAACTCCACATCACCAAAAGAGAGAAATGTTATTTCGTAGTTTATACTAAACACGATTTGAAATATATAGTAATAGAACGAAATGATGATTTCTGGAATCATCATATGATTCAACATCTGGAAAAATTTTATATGAATGCAATGCTTCCAGAAATAATTGACGCGAGGTATCATAGAGATCAATCTATAAGAAGTATTATGAAAAAAGATCTCTAATTTTTTTTATTCTATTTTTTTTTAAATACAAACTATTTACTTATGTAAATGCAGTAATTTATTAGCTGCAAATTAGTTTGTTCACATATAAATGACTAGACC
This sequence comes from Melolontha melolontha, assembly GCA_935421215.2. Classification (NCBI taxonomy): domain Eukaryota; kingdom Metazoa; phylum Arthropoda; class Insecta; order Coleoptera; family Scarabaeidae; genus Melolontha; species Melolontha melolontha. The sequence goes on from OW285239.1 coordinate 62,487,622, forward strand.
CTCTCAACATGACGTCTTGGTACCACTCTATTTTACCGTGTGCTGTAATGTGGGCTGCATATTTTCAGGGACGTTGAGTATCGGATGCCTGTTTTTTACTTTTATTTTTATTGATAACTAAACAACTTTTACATCTAGACAAAAACGGGCTGTATAGCTACCTAGATATTATAAATACCTACAACACAAACATTTCATAACTCCATTAGCTGGCCTGGTTATCTCTAAATTTGTCCGGATAGATTTTCTGTTTTTTATCGATAAAAGTCAAACCGTACAAAAATTTTGAAAAAAACGTAAATACCTACCTAGTTTTTATTGATACATGGTCATACATACATCGAGCGGTCTTTCAACTTTTAATTTGAAGCCAAAAAAAGGCCGGAAAAATACACTCATTTCAGTGTGGGATTGCCGGGTATAGCGTAGAGCCTTAAGGGTTTCCGGCGCATATTGTTTATTTTAATACATTTATGACGTTGGAAACTACAGCATATACTTTTCTTGGAAAGGTAAAAATAATGGTATGGAAATTTCCGTATACTCTATTTCATTATTTTCTCCCTCTCTTTGACTGGCGGGGACAAACTTTCTTGCCGAAAAATAAGGGAATGAAGAAACAGTTCCAAACAAGATCTCTTAGAGCTCACTACAGTTCCAAGTACGATCTCTTCGAGTTAAATTTAGGTCTCAGTGATCTAACTAACAGTTCCTACTAAGATCTCAGAGATCTAAAGGGAGCAAATATTATTTATTAGCCAGTTTTTCTCGGTCTTTAGTATTAAGACCAGATACTGCATTTATTTAACGGAACTCCAAGATTAAATTTATAAATATATTAGTGTTATACAAAAACTATTGTATTATTTCAACTTATACTTCGGTCGATACATACCGAACTTCCTTCAAACCAGGAGGAAGAAACACATATTTTTCAAAAAGGCAAATGGAGGTTGTGCTAGCAAATAAAATACAGTTATCGCACTATAACTCGTCAAATATAAGTGGGTAATATCTTCCGATTGTATGCTTTGCCTTACTATTAAATTTGCAGTACATTATTCTTCTAAAAACTCGTTGGTACAAATCTGTTTTGTTTAGTATATGGCGGATATGCGACTTCTTTAATAAGTAATCTTAAGACTTCGGCTGATGTCTTCCCAAAGATATATTTTAGATGAGAAGAGGCGTAAGTATACTACCCCTCTTTCACTCGTATGAACATGTGAATCATGTATCATAAAGTGAACTGAGGTTAGAGAAATGGTTTAATTTGACTTTTCAATGAAATACTTATGTTAGGATAAAAAAAAATTACATAATTCCCATTCAATTCTATTCACTTATAACAGGGATTTTTTTAAAATCCAAATTTATTTACAATCTGTACAAAGATAATACAATAAGTAAATTGTGTGTTTGAAATGTTTGACATGAGGGAAATGACCATGACAGGTTCCTAGACAGTATAAAATGTATTACAGTATAATTAGAAAAGAAAATTATTTTATGGTGCTACTAGAAGATCGTAAGGTCACTAGGATTGAACTGCCTGAGTCTTCGTCATCTAAAAAGTCGAGTCATTGGAATAGTTGCCAGAGAATTGAGAATAATTACTGAAATAATTAGTTCGTATTTTTCGCAGAAAGTTTGGATTTCGTTCTTCACTATTTTTATTCTCAAGTCATGGGCTATGATGCTATTTTGACATATCAAGGAGACTTGGTAATCATACGAACTACTTGGACTGAAATCTTTATGTTAGAGATAGTTGCAGTTTTCCAGAACTGTATTCCAACTCCAACTCCATACGGGCTTTAATAATACTTTGTAGATAAGGACTTTGTTTTCCAAAGACAGGTTGGATTTTTGACCAATTAGCCAGTAGAGTCTACTAAGTTTAAGATCTAGCTGCTTCCTCTTCGAGAATACATGCTTTCTCCATATCAGTCTCTGGTCAAGGTGTATTCCTAGATATTTGGCGTCTTCCTTGTGTGGTGGAGCATAGTTATTTAGATACACTGCAGAACAGTAACCTTTTCTGGTTGGTAAATGTTCCCTGAACAGATTTATTTTCGTTAACTTTGATTCGCCGTTTCACTAACCAGTTTTGAATTTTGTTCATATTTGTCTGCAATAATTGTGAAGCAATAACAAGATCGATATGTGAGGCAAGAACTCCTGTGCCAACTGCGTATGTAGCAGTAGTGACATCACGATCCGTTGGCAGGTCGAGAGTATATAATAAGTACAGAACGGTCTGAGCACGCTACCTCATGGCACTCCAGGTTTGATAGGGTAAATACCAGTGTACGCACCAAGATGCTGAACTAGGAACTGACAGTTATGTAAGTAGGACTGAAAAATGCGGAAGTAATTATGAGAAGGGAGTGTTCTGATTTTGTAAAGAAGGCCAGGGTATCAAATTTTATCGAAGGCCTGCAAAGCAATACAATTTATTTTCAAGATCTTGGCTGATTTTTTTAAATACAAGATGTAGTTGTATGTTGTGGCCTAAAGCCAAATTGGTGTTTAGGGATAATCTGGTGCTCTTTTAGAACAGGTTCCAATTTTTTCAACAGAAACTTTTCAAATAATTTCGATAGAATGGATGGTAGGGTTATGGGTCTATAAGACTTGACCTTGATGATTTGGGCCACTTTCCGTTGAGCAGGCAAATTACCTGTTTTTAAAATAGTACCTTAAGTACCTTAAGACTTTCGTTGATGCTTCTTTTTCTGGATTCAGAACTCTATTAATTATATTTCTAACATAGTTTATTTTTAAAGTTCCTAGAGGTGGTTCAAGTTAATAAGGAGATTCTAGAAGGCGATGTATTTCACTATCATCTTCAGCGTTTTTGGAGGGAGAAAGTTGAAACACTTTAGTTAAATAACTAGCAAAGGCATGGGTTTTTCGTCTCTGCTTCTAATCCATTTTACATCTGTTCTGATGGGAGGACTGGACAATTTTGGTCGATTGCGGCTTTCCAGAGAGAATATTCTGTGGTCACTGTACCTGTGTTAAGTTTTTTTAGATAGTTATAAATGATTATGAATTAACGATTTCAATTCACGCGTTATCTGGTTAAGTCTAGTTCTATTCTCAGGTGCTCTTTTTCATTGCCATAATTTTCTGATTTTGCATTTTTATCTTACGTTTATTTAAAAAGAGTATATCTTGATGTACCTGCTTTTTTTCCATTAGGTGTAGATTGCCAAATAGCTTGTTGGATAGTTACACTAAAATGTTCTACAGTATCGTTTTTCGGAGTGTGATTTGAGTGGAATTTTCAGATCTAAATTATGATCAAGAAGTGTTCGAAATTGCTCCCAATTTGAGCGGTTATTTCCTAGAGTTGAAGCAAAATTTTGCTCAAGGAATGATCGGACGAGAGATCTATGGCGGGCTTTGTAGTTTTCTTGGACTTCAGTTGAACTTAGCCATAGTCATTTAAAATTGTTACACGAGTTCGAATTTGCCAAACGTGGCACCCATCTTGCAATTGGCTTTTTCATATTTAAATGTTGATGTAAAATATTGTAATATTGTGTACTAGTTAGGTTAAGATGTCTACTGCATTAGTTATCTCACGCACTATAATTCGGTGGTCGCTCTTTCTAATGGTATGGACTTTATTAACCATTTCACACAAGAGTGATACAGTTCAATACTTCCCAGAAAGTAACGAATAAAAAATATATTGTATTAAACTATTTAGAAATACAAGATGAGAAAAGTAAGCGTAAATAGCCAAAGTTTTAAGTTACACAATAAAATTTTTATTTATTATCAACAGGATAGAAGAAAACTTTTATTCTTGTTAAAAAAACGTAATGAAGTTCATGCTTTCATTTTCATTAGAATTTTATTATCTTAAAGGAAATAAACTGGAAGCAATTTTAGTTTAGTAATGAGAAAAAATATCTAGAAAATATAAGATCGCACCTGTGGTTATAAATGACATCGGTTTTAATGAATAATTTTGTGGAAACCGCATCAAAGTAAAACCGCTTCTGGAACACAGCGCTCGCAATTTGTAAAACGTCCGCGGTAATCATAACTGTTCGGTTATGCCTTTTGACTGATGCGTGCCGAAAGAAACCACCAGAGGAGTGATTTCTTTACGCAAGTCCGAACTCCTTGCCGTTGTTTTAAAAACTAATCCCGAACATACAAATTGATGCTGTTATGATTGCTTACATACCAAAACAATGTAAATATCTGCGTAATTACGTGTGTTGTTGGTGTAACAATTTAATTAGATTTAACGAGGCTTGATATTCCTCAAACGGTCTAAATAAGTGCAGTTATATTTGCAAATTTATAAATGAAATAAAAATAGATTTATATTTACAAGGCCACCACAATCTGTGCATATTTGAAATTTAATAAATATTACATAGTAAAATTATGCATAAATTGTTTGGTTGTTGACCAATGGAAAGGAATTTGTATATAAAAAAGTTATAACTATCGCCATATCAACTCTCTATTCTTGTTTATGAATGAATTGTGGCAGCTCCTGGTCAAATTTACACTGAGGTCATGTGGAACGATTAACATCAATTCTTTACTCTTTAGCATCTGCAACATGATTTACGACGTATTTACTAAAATTGGGTATTTTATTTACAAACGAGTTTCCTATTCTTAATACTGCCGATGCAGTCAGTATTTTTTGATATATTAAAAATATTTTTATTCCTTTTAACGTTGTAAAACATAGCTCTTTATGGTTTAATAAACTCTTTGATTGTGGTATAATATGCCGACATAATATTCTTAGAGAAATCTAATAAAATTTAATGCAATCAATCAAGTGTTACATTATTTATTAAGTTTATATACACAATGTTTTATCAAAAAGCGTCTGCTGATGCGACAGTTGGTATCCTTAAGTTACGGCACTATTTTAAATCCATACGATCACTTCCGATACATCAACTGTGCTGTTGATCCAGAGCAGTATTTAAATCGGTAGATTTTATTATATGCGAGCTTTTGTATAATTTTTTAAGCGATCGTATGGATTTAAAATAGTGCGATACTTAAGGACGCCTACCAAGTCGACTAACGGCGCGTGTATGTAGATAGAATTGACTATGTATGGTGAATAATCAAAATTATATTCCTGGGTAATTGATATTTTGTATTGAAAATAATTAACTTTAGCAAATTATTTTGATTGTTATACTTCCTATTATTATTGAAGGATCATTATCTAAATGACTCAATTGATAAACCGCCACTGGTAGAAATATATTTTAACAGTACTAAGTCTTTACTGAAAATTGTAATTCAAATCAAAATAGAAAACCAATTTTTAATATTTGAATTTTCACTTTATTAATATCCAAAAATATAACAAAAAAGTTTGTACCTTTCTTTAGTACGTACCTGACGAAGCCATTACATAAGGGGAACAGTTTGTTATATATATATATATATATGGATAATGTGAAGGTCAATCTATTAAAAGTTTTATTTTCACTTTGACTTATGTATGGATCATCAAGTAAAGGTCGAATCAATCAATAATGCAATTTATGATATTATCATACAGAATATCGAAAAAAATGGATCGACAACGTGCAGTTATATTCTTCTCAAACAAAATTTGTGTTCATAAACCACTTGCGTAAAGAAAATTGAATGTCAATGTAGTAGGTTTGAATTACAAGCGTTTCTGAATACGAATAGAATATAGTATCTGCAGCAATTTGTTCTGCGAAATGGAGACCACCAAAAATTTGGTAGGAACGATTTCTTCTTCAGAAGTCCAATGGCAATACATTATTTAAGGGTTAAACAATAATTTGTTAGCTAATCGATCTGATTTTTGGTAGCAATTATTAATATTCTAGTAAAAATATGAGAAAAGGTAATTTAAGATTCTTATTGTCGAACCTTGAAATACTTCAGGTGGATAATATTGTGTATACTGGGCTAACGTAACAGTCATCTAGGTTAATAATTTTCACTATCCTACAGTTTTGAGAAAACGAATAGTAATATTACTTTTTTCATTAAAGGTTGCTTTTCCACAGTAATCAACTTTGGTTCGACTTCAAATACTCTACTTTCATTAGATGCTCACGCATCATAAACCGCAATGGTTTCATCGCCTATCATAATTTAGAATTCGAAATACATTATTAAGTAACTCCCAAACTGTTGTTCTGCTATTAAATAATTTTTAAACCATAAAAGATTATAGCATAGTGGTGCTCTTGTTCCTATTCCCTGATTCGCAATATTAAAGCTCAGCTCACAGCTGCTAAAATAGAATAAATCTTGTATTACATAATTGATTGAAATTTATAAAATGGCTAACGTGTATTTGGCATATGACAAGATAAATTGTCTTGTAGTGGAGACTAGATGAATTAACGCAGAACAATTTGCAAACCCGCAACAAAGCATTATTGTTGTGTGGTATAAAAAAGTCTTGATTCCAACACGTAAATTACTCCTCTCTTTCTCTGCAAAGAAACAGGTTTATCAAAGGAGTCTCTGCAGGTACCTATATGAGAAGCCGAATATAAAAGTAATGTAACTTACAAAAATGATCCAATTCTGTGTAAATGTCCAAGACAGTTTCTGCTATATGCGATAAATTTATAACTAATAAATTTATATCTAACAGAAAAAGGAAATTAGACATTTACAGACTAAAAAATTATATAGCTTATCTTGGTTCCGAAACTAGTTACCCAGCGTGTAGCGTGCTGAAATCGCCCCTAGTTAATTTTTTAGACGTTTATTTAATAACTTTTTTATTTAATTTATTTATTTTTTAATTTAATTTTTAATAATATATTTCCTTGACGGATATTTATCCTAGTGTTAAAATTATAAATTTCGTCGTGGTGATTTTCTTTTCTAGTATGATTTAAAATTTAATTAAAAATTTGCGATATATGGCATGTTGACATAGGCAACATTGTTTTCATTTTAGTATCGTTCATAATTTGTGCGTGTAGATGGCGTTGGAATTTGCTATAAATCTGATAGGGTTGGTCTAGTGTAGACAGTCATTTCGTTAATTGGGTTAAATTATAACAGGTTTTAGGCGAATCTTTATCTTAAAATTAATTAGCATATTTTCCAGTTTTGTCTGTAGTAAATTCCGTTAGAATTGTCATTAGTATTATCATTCAGAGTCATCTCGTGTTCATTCTTCTGAACTACAGTTTTCGATTAATAATGTTTAATTAAGTCCGTAATTAATTAATATTCTTCATCAATTATATACCGAATTTTATTATCTTAATTTTGAGGTAACGAAATGATTTTCTAAATATATAATTCATCATTAATTAATCTCCACAGTAGCTTTCCATATCGGTTAATTTTGTAAGAACTACGCATCTTTTCATATATAAGTAGCGAGTTGAGGAAATGGGGTCTCTCTTTTACGGAGTTTTCATCAATTAACACGTGGTACTGAAGACGGACTGTGCGATTATTAATGACTATTTAGAAGTAATTTTATTTACTTCGCTATGCGTCTTTGAGGTATTATTAATTAATTTATACATGTGATGGTCCCTTGGAATACAGAAATACCATTTTCGTTATGTTTTGCACCAACTTGGTTCCCATGTGGAGCACGTGTACGTAAGGTTTCCCTATGTTAATAGGGTTCTTGTACATGGTCGTTTGCTAGTACGATGTCATTTTCTAATACGAGGTACTTCTACAAGGCTAATTGTAAAAGTATAGGGTACTTTTCCCAGTATGATGTTAAATGCAAGCACGTGGTATTTTTACTTGGAATCGGTAGAGCACATGGCGTTCCTTTACAACAAGCAGCCATTATGAAGAAGATTATGAATGTCTTCGTTAAAAACAAGAGCCTTCTCATTTTTAACGAAGACGTCCATAGTAAATTTCAATACAAAATTTGGGTCGGACAATTGTATTGGATCATTTCCAGTCAAAGTTACGTATATTCAATCATTTGTATTCGGCGGATCGGGAGAATCGAAAAATAATAAATTTCATTTACGTCAACCTTAAAAAAAAATAAAAAAATAGATTGATTTTTAAGAACATGTTTAAAACAAGTTTAAAACATTCTCCTACCATTAAGTTATGTTGAAATGAAACGTATTATGTCATTCAACTCATTCTTTGTACACTTATTAACATAAGACGGTTGTTCACATTATAAATACACGTGTAAATATACACCACTGCAGCAGAAAACCATTAGATCGTTTTGTGCAGTAATAATAGTAATGGTTTTCTCGAGTCCAATGATGATAATAACAACAATGATGAAGAAGATGATTGTAAGAACTTTGGCCTTTTTATGCGTGAAGGGAAGATGTAGAGCGGGAAAGGAAGCACGTAATAACTTGGAATAACGACAAAGACGACCATGATTCTTTAAATTACTGCTTGAAAGGCGTCAGAAATTAAAGTGATGACCTGCATTTTACTCATTATTATGATTATGTGTATGGTATTAGATAATTAATATCGTGTCTACGTATCCTTTTGAAAGGCCGTTTTGAAACGAAATTAAAATTCTATTGAAATATGCACACTTAGCTCAAAAATATATAAGAGTTTGTGAAAAAGTAAGTTTTTTTCAACGTAATAATAATAATTATAATAGTACAAGAGTTTTTTCAATTCCCGGATGCGATTAGAAAAATTATAAATATAGGTAAATAAAATAAATAAACACATGCACAGACAAAAACGTGATAAATTCTATGCAACGAATATACAACGAATATATATATAAATATATATAAATGTATTCGTTACTTAAACAGGATGTATTCCTATAATGTATTTCTATAAGAAAAAAAATGTGATTGTAATGTAATATATTGTTATAAAAGGGTTGGTAACAGGCACTGCTATCAGTCTGATAACAGATCTGGCTGGTAGAATGAACATCTAAACATTGCCTGTAATAAATGGCAGATAGTGAAATTCAGAATAAGATTGCATTAGTAAGTTTCCAAGAAAATAGGAATACACCTTTTAAAACAACGGCAAAAAATAAAAGAATAAACACATACAATTATTGAATAATTGAGTCAAATCACAACGGCGTATTGTAATGCTATTATTAATGCAACTATTTCAAATAACTAAATATTAAATCGCTGGTGTACAGTAGTGGCCATTTGATTTGATCTAATATGCACTTATACCGTGTGTCCCAATTTCGATGCTCACCATTGGTATCTCGGTTATTAGAAGATATAGAACAACGGTTAAATGGGGAATGTTTTGCAGAATTCAATACTCGCGGCAAATCTCATTTCAAATTTGATCTAACTTTTTAAATTTTTAAAATATTTTGAAAAATCAAAAATTTGCCGATTTCGTTATTCCTCAATAACTCGATAACGCTTAGTCTGACCTCTTTTAAAGTTTTACATTGTTCAGACACTTTTTTAAAACAAATTATTTGATACAAACAGAAACCCCCGATTGTCATTTGTTTTTAAGTTATTACAACTATCTTTTGTTTTCCATATGGCGGCCATATTGGATTTTGGGTTTGTTAGGTAGTCCTTAAAATGTGCTTTTCAACGATGTATAACATGCCTGAAAAATTTTTATTTATAAGGAAAATATTAATAAAAACGTAAATTAATCTTTAATATGAAATTAGTAGGCTGAAAAATTAAACACCAATGTCAAATGAAAGTGAAAAGATATTCTAAGTATAGCAAACGCCAATTAAGTTGGCGCGAGGAGGGGTAAGTTCGCGCAGGATTAAAAGTAGTGGGGAGATTTGTATTTGGATTTACATCAAATGTCAGATAATTCTAACCTCTGAGCGTGTATCACTAGCAAAGACATTATTTTCCGTCGAACGTCAATGACAAATGTATTCTGACAATGAAACAAAACGATAACCTGTCAAAGTACAATTAGTGCTGCAGAGATAAGTTAATTAAAACTACTTGTAGTTAGTGATAAGTAATTATTGTCAAGTATTAAGATTTATAAGTATAAGTATTGATAATGGCACATACATATTCAAACGAAGAAAAAGTTGATATGTTGGAAGTGTATTTCAAAGCAAATAGAAACACTAAAAATGCGTGCACGAGTTATGCAGAGCGTTTTCCAGAAAGACAACAGCCACACAGGACAATTTTTAGAAGACTAGTTAGCAAATTAAAAAACTTTGGAAGCTTCGAACAAAAACGAGCAAACTATGAAGTTAATGATGCTGATAGACGTCTAAATAATATTTTGCAGAACGTTAGGAACAATCCCAGCACATCAGTTCGTCGTGTGACACGAGAAACAGGGATTTCAAAATCTACTGTTCACAGAACCTTGACGAAAAACAAGTATCACCCTTACAAACCAACAATTGTACAAGGTTTAAGTGATAATGACAATCTCCGACGATTACAGTTTAGCAGGTGGTACCTTCAAAAATGTGAATATGACGCTAATTTTCCTAGGAAAATACTATGGACAGATGAAACACGATTTACCAATTGTGGAGTGTTCAATAGGAATAACTTTCATCATTGGTCTACTGAAAATCCACATTTTGTAAATCAAAGAAGATTTCAAGTTCGATTTGGTTTTAATGTCTGGTGCGGTTTAATTGGTATGACATATTGTTTACATTTTTTTTTGTTTTTTAAACTCTTTTTTTCATTTTAGATAATCAGTTAATAGGTCCTTTCATCTTTGATTACAATTTAACTGGTAACAGATATTTGGAGCTACTAACAAACGAGATAATGCCTGCTTTGAGGCAAATTATTAATCCCGAGAACATGCAAAACATCTGGTTCCAGCAAGATGGTTGCCCGGCCCATAACACTCGTAAAGTGCAACATTTTTTGAGAGAAAAATTTAATGAGAGAGTGATTTCAAATAATGGACCCGTGCAATGGCCTGCGAGATCACCCGACCTTACCCCGCTTGACTTTTATTTATGGGGTACCACTAAAAACGAAGTATTTGATTTTGAACCGCCAGAAACTCGAGAAATTTTAGAACAAAGAGTACTAGATGTGCTACGATCAGTAAACGGAAACACGCTACGTAGAGTTTGTAACTCTACTCGAACAAGGTGTCAAAATTGTGTGGAACAGAATGGTCGTCATATTAAACAATTTCTTTAAGTGAATGTGAACTTTAAGTTCTGTATCTTTACTTTTTATTTCTATAATTTTTTTATCGTTTCGTTTGTTTACAGTATTACTTAGAATATCTTTTCACTTTCATTTGACATTGGTGTTTAATTTTTCAGCCTACTAATTTCATATTAAAGATTAATTTACGTTTTTATTAATATTTTCCTTATACATAAAAATTTTTCAGGCATGTTATACATCGTTGAAAAGCACATTTTGAGGACTACCTAACAATCCCAAAATCCAATATGGCCGCAATATGAAAAACAAAAGATAGTGGTAATAACTTAAAAACAAATGACAATCGAGGGTTTCTGTTTGTATCAAATAATTTGTTTTAAAAAAGTGTCTCAACAATGTAAAACTTTAAAAGAGGTCAGACTAAGCGTTATCGAGTTATTGAGGAATAACGAAATCAGCAAATTTTCGATTTTTCAAAATATTTTAAAAATTTAAAAAGTTAGGTCAAATTTGAAATGAGATATGCCGCGAGTATTGAATTCTGCAAAACATTCCCCATTTAACCGTTGTTCTATATCTTCTAATAACCGAGAAACCAATGGTGAGAATCGAAATTGGGACACACGGTATAGGTCTTTTTTGTTAGATACTAAAAAATCATTTTCTCAAGAAAATTTAGAAAAAGTTGGCAGATCGCATTATTAGATTTGTATCTTGGATGTGTGTACATTATTGTCTAACGTGTTCGAAAAACGACTTAAAATTATTTTAGAATCACAGCAATTAAGTCCTGCTCAAAAGTTTGGCTTCAGGAATAAGTTCACGGAGTCGTCACGTTTAACAAAGTTTGGGTCTTCTTAACAAAATTAAGAGATGCTAGCCACAAAGTAATTTAAGCATATTTACATAACAGATACTTTTGTTGAAAACCTACAGAAATGCGCCGATCTATATCTAAAACTGGCAGAAGTACTGAAAGATAGTGTGTCTGAGTCCTCAGTATATTTTTACGTTAGGTGTGTTAACTGACTACAATAACTAATGAACCTTGCCGACAATATTGCCATTTGTGCGTGATATTAATCCTGAAAAAGTTTGCAAAATTTAAAAAATTCATTAAACAATATTCAACAACGATTAAAAATTTGGATAATGAAAGCTAGTTCGAACAAGTCTGTGCACATTAGGTTACGAACAGAAAGGAAAACGTTGAATTGTATCATTCAATGTCTAGTTAATGAAGCACGTTGACAGCTCAAAATCTTGGAATACATATAAACAGAAGACTGCACTGTCAAAAACGCATTTTCGGAAAGAGGAAGAAACTTTATTTTTCTATAGGTATGTAGTTGCACGCGTTGGTAAGAAGTAAATACTAACTTATGTAGGCCAGTAAATTATTGCTGTATAAATCAATTTTGAAACTCATGCGGACACATGTCATCGAACTGTAAGGTATCATAAATAATTATAACATTTTAAATCCTTCAACGTTTTCAATAAAAGGTTTTGTTTCAAATAGTAAGCCCCTTGTTGTACATTTCTAATGCAGTGATTCAAGATGACAAGTGAAAAAAGGAATCCAGAAGTTTAATGAGAAATACAGTGATAAAATCGAAGAGGATTCTAATGTGCTTGTGAACAGATTAATGAACGAAGACATTCAACTAGATTTAATTAATGTATCTAAGAGATTTAATTGTATATTTTATTTATGCTTATAATTAGTCACTAGTTATTATGTAATAATTATGAGATACATTAGAAATCGCTCGGTCGAGCCTTCATGCTCATATCAATCAATCGTAAATAAATAGAACAGATTGAATAACAAAGAGGATAAAAAATAATTAATTTACTGCCGTATTCTGAAATAAAGATTGATGTACTCAAAAGATAATGTACTATACTAAAACTTGTATTATTATTATTAATTTATACAACGCTTTAAATTCGACTCATTATTGTCAATTTTAATTAAGATGCATCGAACTCAAATGTATCTCTCACAAGCCGCTCATATACCGTGTTCGCATTTGATTTATTTGGCATCCACAATATTACAAAATCATTTTTAGTTTAAATGTAGCATTTGCTCTCTGTACTTATCTCCCTCCTATTAAATAAATCAATAACCTCTCATACTATTTGTTTCTTATTTGAGATATGTCCAGTTTGGTAAATTTTACCATTTTTTGGAAAAATATGGCTTCTTGTAAAAAAAAAATATAGACTCATACTTTTAATATACATGGCAAAAATATAATTAGGGAACGGCAGTCAGAAGTACATGGGGAGGGAGGGGCTACATGACGTTAGTGACAGGGACGAAACGAGGATATCTTTAATCCCGATTTAACATTTTTCACACGCGAATCAAATTATGTATAGAGAACCAAGTATTTACCAAGTAAGAATAAACACATCTTCTTCAGAAGAAATATTGTAGGGTTTATTGGTTTATACTCGTAAAACATTTCACACATCCTGACTGTTCACCGTTGATATTCAGAGTTCAAGTAGGAAGAAGTAAATTAAAAAACTTGCTTAAACATTTACTGTTTTAAAAGTCTTCCATGAAGTCGCAAACTGGATAACATTTGTTAAATATTTGAATAATTAGATATGTATGCATTTTAAAAATCGAATTAATACGGTAACAAATCGATGGCGTCTATATAATCCGAAGCGTTGGTGAGCGGCGACTCTTCCACGAGTGCCAGCGTTTTCTCGAAAACTCCAGTAACTTCAAAACTAATGCCATTTGTCAAAAACGCTGAAATAATTCTTATTACTCATAATGATTATTGTAAGTTGCTTCACTTGTTTATGACGTCATCCATTTTTAAACTATGACGTCACCATATTTTTAATGTACTACATTATTTTCATGCTTTAGTTTTGGATTGTACCCTTAACAGCCTTAGTAACAAATCCTACATATCTTTATCTGTAATAGTTTTTGAAACAATCACATTTTGTCTAACCAAAGAATATCTATTGTAAGTAAACATCTCAAAAAAGGCAAAACTTTAGTAAAGAATAGGATTACAAACAATTTTATATTCGTTACTAACGTAGCAAATTTTCAAAGTGTTCTCCGTTCACTTGCTGGCAAACTAATAATCTTAAATTAAAAAAAAAACTCTTCCTTAACGTTGTGTGAAGTTTCAAGTGTAATATTTCTAATTTCCGTTCAGATTCGCTCTTTCAAATCATGTAAATTGTTAGGTTTTGTTTTAGAAACTTTACTCTTTAAATAACCCCAACGGAAGAAATCGATTGAAGTTAAATCAGGCGATCTGGCTGGCCATTCTATAATCTCCTCCTCCCAATCCATCTATCATGTATTTGTAAAAATTTAATTTAAATACTGTCGAACACAGAAGGAATAGTAAGCTGATATTCCATCCTGCTGAATCCATAATGTGCTCCATGGAAAATCTGGATCTTGAGGATATGGATATAAAACTGCTAAGGCTGGAACAAGTTCGTCCATCAGAAGATATAAATATTTTTCTCCGGTAAGATTGCCATAAATAAAAATAGGGCCTAGTATACGATAATTGAGTATGACTGCCCAAACGTTTACTTTTTTTGAGCGTTGGCTGTGATTTTTACGCATCCAGTGAGGATTTGTGGTAGCCTAATATTTACAATTCTGGCAGTTCATTTCTCCATTTAGAGTAAATGTAGATTCGTCACAAAACATAATGTTGTCTAAAAAAAATTACTTTCTATTCAACAAATCCATCATTTGCTAATGGAATTGAAGACGGCAGTCCAGATCATCTTCTGTTAACTCTTGAACGTATTGAAGTTAATAGGGATGAAGCTTCTGTTTTAAAACACTTTAATACGGTTGTATGGGTAATGCCATTTTCCAATGCTACTTGGCATAACGTAGATGTTGGATTTTCTGCAATACTGAAGGAGAGCGTTTATTTTGGTGTTGTCAGGAAGAAAAGTAGAGTATCTCTGCAGTTTCACATACACGCAGTGTATACGTGGACGCCGTGTAAAGTTGTTGCGTGATCAGTTGTGCTAGCTTTGCTGTGCCCCATGTGGGACACCTTGATTAGTGGTTTTACCTACTGATGATGACAACTTAGTTGTCGAAATACGTATTTAGGATACGATTAATAATTGTGGTAAGGGGTTACATACCTTTTTTAAGTTTTCAAAATTGTTGTCGTTCTTGTGGTTGGAACGTAAAAAATGTAAAAATCTCAAGAACTGTTGAAAATAGCGTTAACTAGTGTGGGTTCATTGTAAATGTTTTTAATAGTGCTATCTTCCAATTTATAAGAAAATATAGCATTCCATTAAAAAAAATACGTATGACGTCACTGTTCGAAAGAACTACGTGCAGTAATTTAAAACCAGGGCAATTTAAAATAAAAATTTACCTAATTTAGCGTTTTACAAAAATATCATTAATTTTGAAATTACTGAATTTATTCCATAATAAGTTTCCACACAGTATAATGTACAGCTTGTTACGTATTGTTGTATTACTGTTATTACTGTGTCCAATTACGAATTACATTATTCATTTATGTCCGCTCCTGAAATGTACCCCTGACTACCGATCTTTAGATTCATTATGCACACCTACAATAGTATCTTGAGTAAAATCTTCCCGTTATATTTAAAGTAATTCGATGAATCATGCATGATTCAGTTTCATGCGAATTTTCCGTAAACCAATACATAATGTCTTGTTTTATGCAAAAATAATTGCACCTCTAGGTACATATAGTCAAGATACTTTTAAATATAGATGCTTCTTACGCATTTTCACGTTTAATGCGACTTTAAATTAAAGACTTAATTAACAAATTACGAATTTGTTTACAGACAATGTGCAAAACTTATCGGCAATAATGATGCCAAAAGTAATACAGACAATTACATTGCTAGAAGTAAATTACATAGTTATTTTTACATCAAGATAAACATTAATGTAGAGAATTAAACAAAATTAGTTTATAAAATCATCGTTTGTATCTTGATTATGGCTTTATCAAATTCATTACGGCTTAATTTACAAAGAAGTTCTGAAGTTAAACATTCACCAAATAAATTTAACGATGGAAATTAAAATAGAAATTTAGCAGACGCAATGAATTTATGTACGTTCGTTACATTTAAATCGAATGAAAAAAATAAAGTCATGCATTCCTCTTGACTATATCGTCGAAATATTTAATTTTTGCATTTTACGTCATACTTACCCGGATTAATCAGTAAATTAGAGATTTCAACGGTCAGATAGTTTCTTTCAAACAAGGGGAACTTACTGCGCAGGGAAGATGCTGTTTGTTTATGTAATAATTTTCGAGTTTAATTTAGCTCACCTGTTTATTATTTTTTGCCGAATATGCGGGCGGATCTAAATAATTTCTTAAGGAAATCATTTACACCTGAAGGTTGAACGTGTTTATAAATTTTAATATAACCCTAGCTCTAAATTATACACTTTATTTGCAACTTTATACGTTTAAATATAAGAAGAACAAGTAACACTTATGCGGTCAACGAAACATTTACGTTAATGATCATCAAAAAGGACAGTGTTTCTGTATACTTCAAAGAATTTTTTATTTAATTAAACGCTAAACACGTTAAACTATGTGCATGATTAGAAGGTCTGCTTTTGTAGAAACTGTTATATTAGCGTCCTGTATCACTTAATTTTAATGTCTTCCTGAATATAATGCATGCTTCATTTCAGATCCTTGTTTAATACTTTAATACAAATCTGTATAAAAAAAATATCAGCGCTCATAAATTGAAGAAAATTCGAATTTGGAACTATTTGGATAAGTAGAGAACAACGTTTTCTGCGTCTGAAAATGCTTTAATATATTCAAGACTATAATGCAGATTTATATCATAGTCAGATAATAAATTCTATTTACAAAAATGTTTTAAATATCTATACGTATTTGCACGTATAAAGCTTTTGTTTCATTATGAAACAGACATGTAAATAAATTTACATATCTGTAACTGTATATTTGGACAATACCTCGTATTTTCGGCATTTACTTCTGCTTAAGACATATGTTTCTGCCATTTATAGGCGTCGTCAGCTAAGCTAATGAAGCAATGTATACAAATGATACAAATCTTTATAAATAAAATCTGTATCTGGATATGACATTAAGCTCATTAGATATAGCAAGTTTCATTCTATAAGGTGGCACTTATTTACGAGTGACATCTTACGGACAAAAGAGACTATACCAAAGAAAGCGATCTTTCGATTGACAAGCTATGCTCGTACGAATCATAAGTAATACGGGTAGTCCTTCAAAAACGAGCCAGGTGGCGGTAGATATACAAAAATGTTTTAAATATCTATACGTATTTGCACGTATAAAGCTTTTGTTTCATTATGAAACAGATTACGTATTACTTATGATTCGTACGTGCATAGCTTGTCAATCGAAAGATCGCTTTCTTTGGTATAGTCTCTTTTGTCCGTAAGATGTCACTCTTAAATAAGTGCCACCTTTTAGAATGAAATTTGCTATATCTAATGAGCGGTTCGGCTTAATGTCATATCCAGATACAGATTTTATTTATAAAGATTTGTATTATTTGTATACATTGCTTCATTAGCTTAGCTGACGACGCCTATAAATGGCAGAAACATATGTCTTAAGCAGAAGTAAATGCCGAAAATACGAGGTATTGTCCAAGTATACAGTTACAGATATGTAAATTTATTTACATGTCTGTTTCATAATGAAATAAATTCTATTACAAACTAAATTTAAGTTGGTAGCATTTATAGATAAATTTAGAGTTATATTGTATTATTACTTGACAAGTTGTGAAGTATTTAAGAACAAAGCTTCTTTGTTAAAACAAAAAGCAATTGTGGAGCGGAGCGTAAAAGAAAACAGAATAGTGGTAATACCTCTACATAAGCGTGATTATTAAATTGGTGATCCGCGTTAAAAGATTGTCGACAATTAATAAACTCCTTCCCTTAAATTTAAACTAAATGTTAGCAATACGTTCGTACCGAGAATGTATTATTTTCCAAAAATTCACAAATTGTAATTCGAAGTGACCTATTATATCTAGTATTAACTCACCGACGTAACATACTAGATTTCTAAATCGTTGATAAACGAGTTTGAAAATTTGCCCGAAAAAACAGTTTTTCAATTCAAAATTCCCCGGAATTTATTCAAAAAATTAAAGATTATAAGCTGGAACCGGGTTGAAATATCTTTTGATGTTAGCTCGGTACCTATCCTTGAAACAGTAAAATATTTAGACTGTTTGTCAAGAATAATATTGAACACGAGAAAATAAATTAATACTTGACGTTGTCAACTTTGTGTATGTCTCGGAACTGCATTCAGTTTGAATGAAAATTTTTATGAATAGCGGTATGGCACAGCAAATGGCAGCTGCTTGTCTTGATTTATGGCGAATTTATTTATTTTATGTTCAATGGAGTTTAAGTCTGGCAACTGAGGAGTTACATAAATACGTTATACTAACTGTCTAATATTTTTAGCGCAGATATTGAGAACTTAAAACCAATACCTGTTGAAAAATAAAGATATTTCTATTGATTTTTATATTGTACCTTAATGGTATTAATATAAACGTGTTGGTCCATTCTACCTTTAATCAAATGAAGTTTTCTCATCCAAGTGCTGAAATATTACCCTATATCGTATTGGAGTCACCTTCATGTTTTACCAATGTGCAGAAATTTTCTTCTAAATTTATGGTCTCGGAACTGCATTCAGTTTGAAGGAAACTTCTATGAACAGCGGCATGGGACAGCAATGGGCAGCTGCTTGTCTCAATTTATGGCGAATTTATTTATGAGTCAATTTAAGATGAAATTTAAAATAAATACTAAATATTTCCTAAAGTATGGATAAGGTATTTCGATCATATTTTTGTTTTTAATATAAAGTTGTGCAATGTAGATGACTTTTTAATGCAATTAAATTCAAAATTCTCAACAGTTTATAACCGCGGATTCAAATAATAATTTTCAACAAAAGATCGCATCCTTTAATTTCCATATCCATCGGTTGTATGGTAAGCATTCGTTTGTGTTTAGTATCAGATTATACTATACAAACTAAAGGTAAGCCCTTCCCATAAATAACAACAAATTTTAACTTTTTGTTTTTTTTTCCTTCACGTTCAGAATTACTTCAGAACTTTTTCAATGTAGGGATTCCTTATTCATGTTAGAAGAAATTCGAACACATATTAATATTAATTCAAAATTCCAGGATTTGGGTTTGCCAAAATAAGATCCTCCGTTGTCCATGACGTGGGCGCTAAAGAACATTCGCATATACAATACAAAAGTATTTTTAATAATATAAAATATGATTAAAAATGGGGTGTGAAGAACACAATACAAGTTCATATATGTATTTTTGAATGTATCTTCTCCAAAGACGTAGATACGTATTTCACATTTCTACATTTCTTCACACCCCATTTTTAATAATATTTTATACTTCAACACTTGTCGAAGCAGTCAAATTTCTCAAAATATAATTTTAATTATATTAAATAATAAAATAAATAATTATTGTGTCTGATATATAAAAAAATAATTCACATTCTAAGAAAGTAGTTTAATTTTATGTCGTTCCTCAGTAAGGACTTCCTTAAGAGATTGTTTACTTTTATAATCGAAAATTTTCATAGATTTTCTATGGGAATTTTAGACTTAGATTAGGGCCCTGAGTTGCCCGCTCTAATTGTCATGCAGCAACCATTCTTTTATGGTATTATATTATACATTATTATTATTATATATATTATATTTTGAAACGTCCACGAACCTGATAACCCTACTTCAGCCATATTGGGACGAATATTTTCTTTTAGACTGTTGCCATGGGAGTATATAATAATTTCAAAGATACTATCCCAGGAGCCCATAAAATCACCAAGTCGATGCTCATGTTTAACAGTACTAACAAGATTTTGTAATTTAAGCTGGATTTCTCGTTCGAGATATTTCCGACGGCCTATTCATTCCAAATATTTCAAATTTGTTTTCATGTGCAAATAACACGTTATTTCAAATGATATTACACTGTTTTGAATTTATTGGCAAATGTATTTCTTAATGCACGATTTCGGTCATTAATCGAAAGCTTTCATCGGTGAACATGACCATGTAAGACCTCGTGAATTAAGTGCTTCTAATTCTTTTTGAGTTGATTAACTGCAAGTGTGATACTGGGAATATCAGCGAGCGTTAATTTTCTTGAACGCCCTTACGTATTTTCAAGCTACTTATACTGTCATATTTGATAAATATTTTCTGGATAGTTGCATTCTCTTCACAATTTTATTTTTATACTCATGAAATGAATTACTAAGTATATACATGTTCTTGTTCAATAGATTACTATTCTGATCTTTCTTTGTTGTTCCATGTTTCTCCATTTCATGTTCGCTCAGGCGACACGTTCAATATTCATTTTCATTGGACTAAATATGGTAAACACAATCCTATGGATCGAGTGTCAAATCTACTATATAGAATTGATAATTTCAATATATCAAATCGGTCCCTTATATCTGCTTTGAAAGCTATGCAGTTTTCTTAATATAATTCTAGACAATATGTATTTCTTTGTTATATACAAAAATTTGATTATTATTTTTGTTAGTATTATTATTATTATTACTGTTATAATATTTTTTCTTTACTATTCTGTTATTATATTAATTTTGCACATTTTTACATAAAAAATAATTGTACTACTTGGAATTTTTATTCCTATTATGTACAAATAAATAAATAATCAATTTGTAATTAATGTGATTTAAACAAAAAATTAAGTTTTACCTACTCAAGTATGTTTCAAATAGTTTTGTTAATTCATGTTTTGTCGACTTTATTGATAAAACAAGTATTGTACATTATGTATTCGGACAGATAGCTAAATTTGAAGATGCCACAACAGTTTCTATGTGAAATTT
The DNA here is from genome assembly GCA_935421215.2 of Melolontha melolontha. NCBI lineage: Eukaryota > Metazoa > Arthropoda > Insecta > Coleoptera > Scarabaeidae > Melolontha > Melolontha melolontha. The sequence goes on from OW285239.1 coordinate 62,508,723, forward strand.
AAGCGAACATTCACGTACGTATTTAATTAGAATTCTTATAATAATAATGAAGAGAAATAAAATACATAATTTCCTATCCAAGAACAAATAGAAAAAATTGTACATTTTAATTTTAATAGCATACTACTTATCACTTTTCATTGAGTGAGAAATACCATATTATAATTTCAATGCAATAACACATTATTATCTGTTAAATTATCATACTGACATTATAATTTATTGATTTGTATATACAATATCTATCAAATTTTTATTATGTCATTTTTCGGATCACATCAAAAGATTCATGTACGTTATTTGTAGGTTAAGAGGTTATGTTATATGCAAGAAATCGTTTGAATTAATTAATCAGCAATTATCGTTGTTTCTGTTGTGGTCGTGACCGCTATTACATTACATTATGAAAAAATAGTTCCGACGTTCTAAATATAGATTGGTTGTGTTTAAATTTGGCGAATATTTATTCTAGCAGGTTTATTTTTGCACATGCGTGTGCGACTGTTGCATATACGATTTATTGAATATGAATATCTGTGTAGAAAGCTAAATATTTACGCTTCATGTGTAATTAAACATCTATCTATGATAAAAATATTTCATATGGTTATCAGGTGTACATTGAGTAATATCTTGCTAAAGGATAATGCAGTAGAGTGACAATATCTTATGTAAATTAATAAAATGAAAATAAAATACAATGACTAACGCACAGTTTAGTCACAAAAATATCTAGCCAGTTCAATACTTTCAAAACATTTCAAATAAGTTATGTTTATGATGAAAAAGAACAAATTATTAACTAACTAATTAATTATTGTTTATTATCGCATTTTAAAAAGCTATATCTTAAGATTATAAGAAACAAACACCTTCAGAAAAAAAGAGACATATCCGAGTCGATGAACAAAATACAGCATACAATACAAACATTCACGCAATACAGCCATTCGGTCACTAACTGCTCTAAGTGTATGTAAGAAAAACAATGTTAGTGGAGTTCTTATTGGTGTTCAAAACCACGATCTTTTTAATTTTTCCTATAAATGTTCAGTGGAGTTGGAATCTAGTTACTTAAATACGTTGTACTAGTTATTTTTTAGCATAGATATTCAGAACTTAAGGCCAACACCCTGTTGAAAAATAAAGATATTTCCATTGATTTTTGTATTGTACTTTACAGTGGCGGCTCGTGAGTTATAAAAGAGGGTGGGCACGCACAAAAAAAACTTACCTATTTTTTGTACATAAAATCCATTGTCCTATTTTTCATGCTGGAAAAGCCGTCTATGACTTTGTTGTCAAAATCCGAGATAGACTGGATGAACTTCTTTTCTATTGATAGGACCGCCAATGCGTTCAGTCAATTGTCTGACATTGTGCTTCTCAGAAAAGTTTTAATGCGTTTGAGGGTGGAAAAACATTGTTCACATTCTCCTGTCGACATGGGCGTTGTACAAATAATAGCCAACAGTTTGTATGTTTACACCAAAACCTTTTTTAGGTTGTTGTCTGTTATGAACACTAAAAGTTGACAAGCACCATCTACGTCACACATGTCATCGCGCTCATAAATTACTGATAGTTCACTTTTCAATTCTACACTGTCCAACATAGGATAAGATTTCACAGTTTCATCAAAACTTTTTGTGGAAATGAATGACTATAAGCTTTAAAATTTTGAGAACCAATTAATTTTGCGGCACTTAAGTGATCCCTAAAATCAAATCGATCGCTAATTTGGCTTAAAATAGTGTCACATACTTCCTTTGCAATAACAGCTTTGATATATCCAGCTGTCGTTTTTTGTCTTTTCCTTACAGGTTCATTATTGCGTTCTTGATTGTCATTGTCAGTAGAATTTCTTAAATTTCTAATGTGAATAATTTGCTGTTGTAATTGTTCAATTGCCTTTTGCAGTTGAGCTCTGTAAATCCCGCGCATTTGAGTCTGATTATATAATATTTCAACATGTGGCATGATGAAATGAAATATTTTCAACCAGTAGAGAAATTTCGAGCAATACAAATGTTTCAATAAACCACTTGCTTCACTAATAGTAACTGAATTCATGCCATCTTTATTAATAATATTGTCTAAACATTCACGTGCGATACAAGACGTTAACTGTAGTCGAGCTATTTTGTGCCCCAAACGACGACATAAACGTATATGGCCAAGTTAAGCAGAGCCGGCCGATCCGTACTCGGAATAGGTACATCTGAAATCGTGCCCTGGAACATAGTTTTGAGCGTTAGCATAATGTTCTTGGTGGTTGGGTGAGCACGTGCCCTTGTGCCCTCTAGTACCAGCCCCACTGGTACTTTATGGTATTAATATAAACGTGTTGATCCATTGTACCTTTAATTATATGAAGTTTTTCCATTCAGGTGCTGAAATATTATCGTATATATCATAATGGAGCTATCTTCATCTTTTACCATTGTGTATAAATTTTCTTTCTTAAATTTATGTCCCAGTTTTTTTTACATAGTTTTATCTTATGTCTCTTATTCACATGCAAAGTAGATTCTTTTCTTTTTATTACATTTGTTGAACCGGTATTTTTTCTTTGAAACCTGATCACGATAAACACTCATCTGTATCGTTTTGCCAATTGTTTTAATAGCTAATTTCTTCCTTTCAGCATTTTCTTTCTACACTTACCAAACACTAATAGACAGCAGATCATGCATCTTAAAATTTCTCATGTTCGTTTTCCTATAGGTAATGACTTGAACTCTATTAGGAGCACCCCCAATTTCATTAGAAAATTCGTTGTTGCAAATATACTTTTTTTTTATAAAAAGCAACAATATGTATTTCCTCCAGTACGGTCATTTTAGGCCTTTTCGCAATATTAGAGTAGCAATTTTTTAACTGGGATGGGATACGCTGAACTACAACACTACATTTCGTTTTTTAAGGTATTAAAGGACAATTATTTTCATCTACATTTTTTGAAACCATAATATATATTATTTCTATAATAGAAAGACTCTTTAAAAGAATTATTTGAGTTAGTTCTCAAAATAATCATTAGCAGCAACTGTCTTTCTTTTCTTTTTTTTTAAGGTATTTGTGCTACATTTTAATTTTTACATATAGTATTTACCAATTTTATCCAATTATTTGTGTTACTTACTCTTTATGACGTATGTACTGACTATATTAAAAAAAACATTTTCTTGTGTTGTTTTTCGAAATAAATGAAGTATTATTATCTGAACAAAAGCTATCACCTCCTGGAAACCACATTTCTCGATATTTTGTCGAACTTTTTGAGCCTTATGCACTCTACAATTGTTGTGTGGCAGTATGTTTTCCTCAACTAATGGAATTCTCTCACAATCTCAGAAAACTATTTCCATCAATATTACCGTCGACTACTTCATTTCCCCCCCTTTTTTGATGATTGGAGACCCTTTATGCACCCACTGCATTGGCTCTTATTTCTTAGAGGGGAATAATATAGAGTAGTTTTGTTTTAACACATCCAAATTTCTGTTCTGTTCTCGCTAACACTATTAATTTCTTAATCTTCATGCAAAATTTACAAAACCTGTTTCGTCATAAAACTAAATATTTTATATTGTATATATTTTAGATATTAGTAAATTTAGTATAACAGAATTACAGAATAACATATTCAAAATTGAAATATTTTCCTTAGATTCAAAGAATTTACATTTACTAATCTGTGTATTACTTCCTTTATACATTTAGACCATTTATTTATTGCCTAGTGTAATTAGTGAATAATTTCAATAGACCTTTCAATTCCTGCTATTATTAATTATATTAATATACGTAATAGGCTCAAGATATCCAAATATGCATGTATCATAAAAATCTATTATAGCGGTTCATCTACAATAGATTGCAGGGGTATACGTAAATTGCACGCCAAACCCCCAGGTCAATGTAATCCTACAGGTATTTTGCACTCCGGTTTCTTCATTGCCCATTAATCTGACCGGTAAATTGCACTCTAAACATGAATTAATTTTCTATCATATTTTATTCCTATACATATAGTTAAAAATCCAACATAAAAATACATATGTAAAAATATAGTCACTAAATTTTACAGAAAAAAAAAGGAATATAGTTTATTATAAAATACATACAATAGATGTGTGAAATACTATGATACATAGAAATAATCGTAGTTATCCTTTGGGAGCACTATGGTAAGATATAACTTTTAAGAAGGTATGTCTTTGTATCTCTCCGCTTACGGATAATGAGTATGCAAATGATTAGAGTGCAAGAGTGCATTTTACATGTGGGATTAGGGCGCCGGATTTATAAGTAAAGCTCAAGCGGATTCAATAGCGTGCAAATTACCTGTGCCCGATTGCAGATACAAATACATGGACGCATACGAGTTGCGCCAAAGTACCTGAATTAATCCTAGAAATAAAATTTTAGGGATTATCCGACCCTCTTAAATCCGTATACGAGTTGCGCCAGATTCACCTCGAGGATGGTAAATGTTCAGGTGAAGTAAAGTAGACATAACAAACTTTTAAACTTTAATACAATTTATTTATGTTTATGTTATTATTACACTTTGAACCTCGCCCCTGTTTTTCGGTAATGGAGGTAAAATACTTCGACGCGCATAATACATATTTATCCGAGTTCGGTTCAAATCTTCTGTTGTTAGCATTGAATAATTATCTTCTTTTAAACGTTTTATTTCACTATGAATCAACTTGGCAGGTTTTTCGTACATGTCACCTTGTGCTTTCCTTTTGACTGAATTACTAAGTATTTGCCTTGCAATTGTGTTGTCACTTGGATGGTTGTGATTCAAATCTTTGGTTATTATGAAATAATTTCCACTTTTTGTATAAACCTTTGCCGCACAAGATTTATTTGTACACCTCCATCTAACACCATTTAAATTTTCAGAAGTTTTTCTGAATTTGTAGTTATTTATTACTAATAATAATCTTCCTTTCTCACTAAACATAGTATACACTTCCATGATTGTCTAACTAACTAACTTGACGATAAATGAATATCATCCATAAATATGTAGGTAATATTTAAGGAAAATATTAACTACCCCTACTTAATGACCAACTTTCACATTTACCACCCTCGAGGTGTATCTTTGGCGCAACTCGTGTACGGATTTAGGGTGTTTGCATTTTCGTCACCAAGGTAAGAAAAGTGATAATCGGACATGCATTTTCGTCACCGACCATTGAAACGAAACAATTTATATAAAACAAGGTTGTTTATTCAAATATATTTACATAGGTACAGAGCTATATAAAAAATATGTAAAACATCATTTTATGTAAAATAACAATGATATTGTTACGCCTAGCGTATGGAAGTTTAATTAATTTATTTAAATACACATATATTCGTTTTTAAATATCTCATATTAATTATATTTTAACTTAAGACATTTCTTCTGTATATTCGTTTCCGAAGAGAAAGTATTTTCTTTTGTTATATATCTTGAACTGACCGCCGACGACCCTTATTACCTGGACCGTCAACCGATGACCGAAATGTAGAATTTAGAATATCGAATTTCTTCTAGAACATTCTATTTTTTTTTAAATTGTTTTAATTTAATATTATTTACATCTTCTTTTATGTGTCGTGTTTGATATCGTTAGAGAGCTTATGTCACAAGGGTTACTCTAAGAATATTTATGACATTGACAGACGACGTCTTCAGGCCGCGCTTTTAATTAACTATTATTCGAGATATCGACCCCCTCTTCGATACATCATAAAACCAACCGTTTCTAGACATTTTCTATCGACGAAAACTAATAGTTCCTTCTTCTCTTGCGAACTTCTCGTGAGAAAACACACATCGCTCATCGTGCTGTTCAAGCACACAATGGAACTCACCACGCTGTCCAGCCTCTTTCGCTTCTAAGGTAATTCTGTATTGTTCTATATATATTATTCTTTTAAGCGAATCCATATTAATTTAACTAATTTCTTATTCCTCCGGGAAAACATCGCTCTGCATATACTTGACCAAGGTATATCTTCGAAGACCACGTGGCTACCATCGCCGCAAATCAAAAGGTAAGCTCTGTATTCTTCGATACAGAGGTTATTTTATATACATATTAATTAACCCTTAATTTACTACCCCGTTTAACGTTCGTTTCAGAGTATTTTTTGTGTTAATTTTAATCTACTTATCCACCACTCCACGTGTACATATTACTTGTTTTAATTGCTTTTAAATATACGAGTTTCAATTTCTTATTATGTAAATATAAATACAAAATTTAAGGACGCCGCTGTGTTTTATTTTATGTATTAAGTTGTTGTATATTTATTTTAATTAACCAATACCACGCACGTCCTGGACCTTTGATGAGACTTCACCAACACCACAAATTATCTTAATTATTACAAAATAATTAAAGTATAAGTTTATATTATTTATATTAGAATAATTTCCTTATTAGTATAAATAGCCGAGCCCTCTATTTGTAATAATATGAGAGACATTTAACTAGATGTAACCTGCTTATTTCATTGTTTTGGTATTGTGTAAGCATAGACTCAATAAATTGCTGCCTTTTTTTAACTTTACGATTGTGAATTTTTGTAGGCATATGCAATATATATTTTATTTTAATATAGGTATCTATTTGAAATTCCTTCAATTTTTCTATAAAAACAAATAAATTTGGATGATCCTTGTATAACGACTCGTTAAAATGTTTATGGAAGGATTCACACGCATTTGTTGTTCGAGTTAAGGTAGCTGAATGCTCTGCCCAGATTGGTGACGAAAATGCATGTGTCATAAATGCCCCAACTATTGCGCACGGTTTATCTACCTGGTCGGTGACGAAAATGCATGTACCCCGGATTTAAGAGGGATTACTAATTCCTAGAATCTGTGGCGCAACTCGTATACACCGAAATAGATTAAGAAGATCTATGACTCGCTATTTAATACGTAATTAGGAATTCTATTTTATTAATATATTTATTTATCAGTAAGATCTTTAAGACTATCGGAAACATTGGGTATTGTTTGCATGTAGATACAGTTTCTACGATATAATAATGTAGGTAAATTCCACAACAATTACGTAAAACCTACACACACATTTTAGTTATGTTAAGGCAGGGGTAGTGATATATTTTATATATACTTATAACACAACAGCCATAGATGAAAAAAAAAAAAAAACATTCTCACTGCGATATCTGTTCTCGCAACATCGCAGTTGAGAGCATTTACGACGATACAACGTCAATACGAACCCGGAAGAAATGGCCGGAAGATATATCACCAAAACTATAACGAACCTAGCTCTGAAGCATAGCTTCAAAAGTTAAGTTAACATTAAGTGCTACACTGTGTAAAATAAATAAAACATGCAGAAAACACCCCAATTTTCAATATAACTACCACCAAATAAAAGAAATAACCAGCTTATACGGAAGTTACGTCCCGTGAGCGATGGGTCAAATACAAAACACATACATGGTCCTTCGAGAATCGAGTATACAACGCAGCATTCGGTATATGGAGCCATATATAACGCTCCTTCAAACCAGGAGACGCAAACAAAACCGTTGCCTTTGATAACCTGAATTTCTCTTCCAATAACTAAAATTCTAATTTTACATCGGTAAACATTAATTATAATATAATTGAAACAGGTACGAAACATACGACATTGTCTTAAAACAAATATGAGGGCTAGGCATAACATTTACTTCAATTTGCCCAACTATTAAATAATAATTGAAATATAAAAAATATTAATATTTTTGAGGAATATTACTTTAGTTATGATATGGAAATACAAGGGTGATTTTTTAATGAAATACTTATTCTAGGCTAAGAAATATATTACATATATAATAGTATATTACATATTATAATAATCTATTGTATATTCCTACATAATTCCAATTCAATTCTACATACTTAGCTCAGTGACTTCTCAATTTCTTTTAGCAGTCTAAAAAGTATTTCGTCAAAATAGGCACTCGTTGCCAATATTATGTCCTCATTTGTCCTGAATTTCTTTCTATTACCCCATCTTTTAAACTTTGAGAGTAAGAAAAAAAAACAATCGAAATCTGGTAAATATAGTGGATGAGGCAGAAATTTGTAAATTCGACAAATTTCGTTATAGCGAATGAAAGTTATTCTGATGGAACAAAACTTTTTCATGAATAAATGCGATCGTTTTTTCTTCAGTTCGGCATCGAAACGTATCACTACATCAGAATAATATTGAGTAGATATTGTACTTACTTTCTGTAAATAGTCAACAAAAGATCGCGCCTTTGAAAATCCAAATAATCGTCGCCATAATCTTATTAGGTTTTTGCCTACTTCGAAGGACGTTCATCAGACGAAATTTATGGTTTTTTTAGTGATGTATTCCGGTTCCATCTACGTAACATATAGAAAAAATTCTTTTGAATTTTTAAATATAGCCATACAGTCATTTGAAATTGCAATACGAGTTCGTACTTATTCCAAAGTAAACAAACGCCGGCATCTTGCGTTAGCTTTTTCATATTTAAATGTTGATCCAAAATATTGTGTACCTATTTTCGTTCAAATGTTTACGGCATTAGCTATCTCACATATTTTTTTCGTCGCTTTCTCTTTAAAATGGTATGGACTTTATTAATAATTTCTGGAGAACTTATTGTAAACGAAGGCCTGGGCGTTCGCCATCTTCTGCACTCACATAACCACTTTTCAAAGCAGTCAACCACTTACAAATCATTTCATGGAAACGAGTAGATTTAACATAACATATATGTAACCTTTCTTTAGTTTCTGGTTTTTCTAAGTAAAAAATAAAGTTCAATTGATACACGAAAACATCTTTTTTCCAGATTAACACAAACACAACAAAAAGTTGCTTTAAAGGATCGTAGAAGCTTATCTATCTGACCGGCTTGTTTCGATTGTAAACTTCTAAAACGTGCCTAAAGGCGGCAATATATTCATCATAACGAATCGGTCTTTCAAATTGAGCGCCTTAACAAAATAATTTGAAACATACATGAGTGGGTAAAAACCACACCAATTTGTATAATACAAAAGTATTTTTAGTAATATAAAATATTATTAAAAATGGGGTGTGAAGAACACAATACAAGTTATATATTTGTGAATGTATCTCCTCTCCAGAGACGCAGATACGTATTTCACCTTTCTACAGGATCGTCGGTACGCCCCTGCTGGAGAAGAGATACATTCAACCAAACATAACTACCTTGCTATCAACCAGACATTATTAAGACAGAGCGTGAAAGAATATTCAGCGTTGTCTACATAATAACTGCCAAACTAAGCAACGTGTTTCTATAGACGATAACAACCATATCTATAAAAAACTGTATTATCGTGTCTTCACTACTTGTCGGGCGAACCGAATGAGCATATAACAAAATAATTTGAAACATACATGAGTGGGTAAAAACCACACCAATTTGTATAATACAAAAGTATTTTTAATAATATAAAATATTATTAAAAATGGGGTGTGAAGAACACAATACAAGTTATATATTTGTGAATGTATCTCCTCTCCAGAGACGCAGATACGTATTTCACCTTTCTACAGGATCGTCGGTACGCCCCTGGAGAGGAGATACATTCACAAATGTATAACTTGTATTGTGTTCTTCACACCCCATTTTTAATAATATTTTATATTATTAAAAATACTTTTGTATTATACAAATTGGTGTGGTTTTTACCCACTCATGTATGTTTCAAATTATTTTGTTATATACGCATTCGGTTCGCCCGACAAGTAGTGAAGACACGATAATACAGTTTTTTTATAGATATGGTTGTTACCGTCTATAGAAAAACACGTTGCTTAGTTCGGCAGTTATTATGTAGACAGCGCTGAATATTCTTTCACGCTCTGTCTTAATAATTTCTGGTTGATATCAAGGTAGTTATGTTTGGTTGAATGTATCTCTTCTCCAGCAGGGGCGTACCGACGATCCTGTAGAAAGGTGAAATACGTATCTGCGTCTCTGGAGAGGAGATACATTCACAAATATATAACTTGTATTGGGTTCTTCACACCCCATTTTTAATAATATTTTATATTATTAAAAATACTTTTGTATTGAGCGCCTTATTTTAAAAATATTTTGACATTAACGAAGTGTGATGTATGACATTAATAAAAATGCCTTCTTACACATTACAACAACACGTTTAAATTGTTGAATTATTTTATGAAAATCAGCGTTCTGTGAGAAATATTTTTAGAAAATTACGTGAATTTGATGGTTTTACATGATCGTCCATCTGACAGAACCATTGGTCGAATTATTAGAACATTTCAAGAAGCCTGTTCGATGGAAGATCAAAAAAGAGAAAAATACTGTCGGAGTGGTCATTCACAAGAGCATATTGATTTGATTCGAAAGCGAAAGTATTACTGAAGCACTTGAAAATGTCCATTAGTTGACGTTCACAACAAGTTGGACTCAGTGGATCAACAACGTGGCGTATTTTACGAAAGGACTTAGCTTTAAAGACGTATAAGTTTCAAATAATACAGGAACTAAAGCCATTCGATCATGCAAAACGCCGTACATTCGTCAGTTAGATTAAAGAACAACCAGATCATTTTTCACAAAAAACAATTTTTTCTGATGAAACACATTTTGAAATTGGTGATTTTGTTAACAAACAAAACCGTCGAATTTGGGGTGAGGAAAATTCATGAAAGACCTTTACATCCTCAACGAGTCACTGTTTGGTGTGCATTATGGTCAGGTTGTGTAATTTGATCATATTTCTCTCAAAATGCTGCTGGTGATGCTGTAATAGTGAATGGTGATCGATATCGTGAGATGTTAACTGAATTTTTCTGGCCTAACCTGAATGATATTGATCTAGAGGATAGATGGTTTCAACAGGACGGTGCAACACCTCATTTTGCTAATGAAACAATTAAAGATTTATTAAGACAAAAATTTCCGGAAAGAATTATTTCAAGAAATGGTGATGTTAATTGGCCACCAAGATCATGCGATCTAAACCATTGTACTATTTTCTTTGGGGTTGCGTAAAAAGCCAGGTCTATAAGAAAACCACAATCGATTCCTGAACTAAGGGATAAAATTATTCGTGTCATTGGTGAAATAGAGCCTCAATTATGTTGATATGTAATTGAAAATTTTAACAAGAGTGAACAGTTGTGAAGCAGCAAGAGGTGGTCACTTGTCAGATATTATTTTTCGTGTATAAATGTCACAACTGATACTACAATTACCAATAAAAGTTTTTAAAAATCAATGCAAATTTTGCATTTTATTTATTTAAAAAAAAAAGGCGCTCCCTTTATATTTTTCTAGACATAATGGATGCATTTTCGTTTCTTTATATTATTTTTGTTGATTTGTTAAGTAGTAAATTGGATTCGTTCAAATTTCGAATGCATAAATAAATAAACGAAATAAGAGCTGCCATATCACGAATTTCCATTAACAGCAGTAGAATGCGTGCTCTACCGAAGCCGGTTCATACTAGCACTAAAGATAATCGACTCTTTTATAGTTATAGTTATAGCATATGTAACACCTTTAATATTGTGATATTAAATATTTACTTGTTAATTTCATTTTCCTTTGCAAACTTATTTTCACTATAAAAAATTTAACCTTTTCAAAGTCTTCGTGCAAACGCACCTAACCTATTCTTATTATATTTATAAGTACATAATTTCATGAATGTCAACAAACATAAATATAAACCGTGTGATTAATCAATTTCCTAATAGTTTATTTAAAGTATTCAGCAATTAATAACAATGGGTACCATATGTGCGTGCTTGACAAGGAGAGGTATGGTCGAATTCAGTGCAATATATAGGTTTATTGTTACGTCTACATAACATATATTTCGAAACGTGTAAAAACATGTAAATGTGTGTCAGCATCACTTTCTTATACAGTCAGATGTATGTATTACATCTGAGTGTAGCAAATGCAAAATTATCATATATTGAATATTGGTTCTCCTATTATAGACACGATTAAACGCCATTTTTGGGCATATTATTTCAATAATAGACGCTAATGCCTATGTATGTCACGGACTATTAATCGAAATATAGGTATTTGGAGTTATTTTTGTCTATTTTATACAAACATTTGCTCAATTAATTGAAAACTAAAATGATTATTATATTAACATAAAACTAAAAAAATATATAAAAATCATTAATATTAAATAGTTAAAATAAGTTCTCATGTTGCCCCAATGCATACTGATATGTACATATGTATTCTTCTTCAGGAGTTTAATCCGACAACGTAGGTGGTCTGTCATTAATCTTTATTTTTGATCATGCATCACCAACCACAAAATGTCACGGTTGGCTAAATGCTAAAGATTCTTGGAGTTGCATAAACATATATTGACATAAATAGGTAAAGGAGATTTAAAATGACTTTTCCTTTCAATAGGAATATGAGTAACACGTTCTACATTTTTATCTAAATGTATGATGTATTTACGTACGAATAAAGAAAAATCATTTTCTCGTTACTACGCAAAATATTTTGTATGAAGGTATTACTCACATATACCTTTCACTCCATTTTTTCTTGATCACTATTACAACTAGTATTTTGTATATATATATATATATATATATATATATATATATATATATAGACTATTAAGTATTATCGACCGTACTGTATAAGTAAAAATTTCATTAACGGGTGAGCGGTCTGTCAAGTAAAAATAAAACTCCTTTATTCCACTCTATATTTCATAACGCATTGGTTACTTCATCAGGAGTGTAATTCAGAGTTAAAGTTTGACGAATTTTAACATGTTTAGTGCCGTTATTTGTTAAATTTTAACTCTGAATTACATTCCTGATGAAGTAACCAATGCGTTATGAAATATAGAGTGGAATAAAGGAGTTTTATTTTTACTTGACAGACCGCTCACCCATTAATGAAATTTTTACTTATATATATATATATATATATATATATATATATATATATATATATATGTATAATATATGTATATATAATATACATATATATGTATATATATATACATATATATATATATATATATATATACATATATATATATATACATATATCATTTGATAAAATCTTGGAATTTCGGCTTATTTTAATTATTTAAATTTCGCGAAGTAATGTGAATTGTAAATATTGCTATCTACAATTACGCCGACAATTACTCGAAATTTTCATTCAATTTAGTCCTTAGGTGGGATTTCTCCATATTATATATATACAGGGTGTTCCCTGAGGTAACGACAAACTTACACAATGTGTTCTAGAAGTGATTGTGAACAAAAAAGTTCATATAAATTTAGCATATTTTTTTTAATTCTTTAGATGTCAATAAAAGAAGAAAACTGCTTCAGTAATGTATTTAATCATGAAATTACATAACAAACTAATAAACTAGTATTATAGCAATTGCTCGAAATGTTCGCCTCTTCTTTCTAAACATGTTACCAGTCATTACTTAAGCTAAAGCTCTCGTCTTACAACAAAAAAATTAAATTTAAATAAATTAAATTTTTTGACATATATGAAATTTGGGGTTATACTACATTTATCTGGCCATGACTGTATGTTACATGTATCAAAGTATCCATGATTACAAGAACTTTTATAAATATATTTTATATAACATTTTTATAAGAAAATCTTGAATTTTAAAGCAATATTTTAACCGAAAACGCACATGTTAAAATATTTCTGGACGGTGAATAGAGGAGGCCTTGTATTATGACCTGCGCGTTCTCCTGACCTTTCGCTCTTGGACTTTTTCTTTTGGAGTTGTCTAAAACATCGTGTTTAGTATAACGATAAGCGACACACTGGAGAGGAATTGATCGAAAGAATAGTTGCAGGTGTAGATTCCTTACGAAATGAACTTACAGATACTAACCGGAAACAGAATATGGCCCAAAGACTAGCAACGTCTTTAAAAAGAAGAGGCGAACATTTCGATCAACTGTTATAATATTTGTTTATTACAATACATTACTGAAACAGTTTTTTCTTTTGTTGAAATCTAAAGAACAAATAAAAATTAAGCTAAAGTGCATATGAACTTTTTTGTTCAGAATCACCTCTAGAACGCATTGTGTAAGTTTGTCGGTTACCTCAGGGAACACTCTGTATATATATATATATATATATATATATATATATATATATAGTTATTTATATCGCAGAAAAGTATATACCGAATTTTTGGCCATATGCAAAGGCAAGATTAGATTACTGCCACACAATAAATTCTTACTATACGAGGGTAGGAAAAAAAGATTGTAGATCATTTCCTTGAATTATCATTCTTTTTCGATGTTGCTCAAACATTCAACAGTAAATGTCTGTGGAGAATGTAGAGTAAATTTTCAATAGATAATAAAAAGACTATGAAATTGGAGGAAAATGAAATTATGAAATTTAATTTGCCATTATATAGTTCTCAAAACATTTTTAACGAGGATTTGTGTGAAGTTCTTGTAGCAGCCATTCCTTTCAATAAACTAAAATAAATCCTATTTCAATTTTTTTTTACAAAAGATATTAAGAAACCTACAGACTCACTTATCAAAAATTCACTGTAAAGTAGTTGTTAAAATAAAATGTGATATTTCAAATAGACTTATTTGGATCAGTGTTATGACACAACCGATATTATGTGTAATTTTATAGTAAATGTAACTGGTGTTAGACTCAATACAACACGACAAGCCACATTTAAAGCTTGTAAAGCTGTCAAACAAGCCAATGAAGCAGCAGTAGCAGAAATTATTCCTGAAGGTCTCTGTGATATTCTTGGTCCCTCTAATGAAAGTATGGTTGTTTTACTTTTAACTAATGTACTGCTTACATGATAACGTGTGATAAACATTTTGTAGAAGCAAACATGCTGAATATCATTTGTGTGGCACATGCATTGCATCGTGTCTGTGAATTCACCAGGGAACAGTTTCAAAATATGGACCTTCCAGCTACTTTCAAATATTTTTTTTAAAAGCACCTCTAAGAACATGTATAAAGAAAAATACTCAAACCTTAATTTACTACCTAAACTAGTGCTCATCCGGTGGAGAACTACGATGGGAGATATTTACATTTTTGATTCTCTAACGCATGTAATTTCAAGCTTTAGATGATGGCGCTCAGAGCATAAGAGAATCTAGAGAATTGCTAAGGGATCCTAACTTAGAGAGTGTACTTAAAATTTATTGTATTTCAGTTTTATAAACACAAAAAGTATTAAATTAACAGACAGTTTAAATAAATATATGTGTATAGGTATTTCCTTGAATTAATCCGTACATCTACGCTCCGAAAACAAAAATTGCAATATTTTGTGCTAGTTTGTATACATACATTGGCATTTGCATTTTCTTATGGTGCCACACTACAGTCAATCATTTATCATGCATTAAGTATTAACTTTATATCAAGGTGACCATTAAGCTTCTCTTGCTTTGGTCAATTACGCACTCAAGTCTTATTTATTTTATAATTTTTTTTGTAATCATTCTGTTTCTGACAATTGAAAGGCGGTTTAAATCTAATTTTACATATTTTTACAGTGAATATAGTTGCAGTATCTCTTTTATAAATTTAAGCAAAAGTTTCTATTCCGCCATTTAACTCCACAATCCCGGTCTCTAATATTAACTAAATAGCAAGGTTATCTTTGCTTCATCGCCAGTTTTAGTACATTTGTACTAAATTTAGTACATTTTTGATATTGTAGAACTTAAATACATTTTAGGGGCAATTTACACTAATTTAGTACATTCCTATTATTTTCAACATAATAAAAATATAAAGAATATTTTTTTATTTAATAAAAAACTCGCAAAGAAACTCTCCACCAAAATCCATAATTTTCAGCATCTATCGGTCAAGAGTAAAATTAATTCTTATAATGTGAAACGGGTAAAGTTCCTAAAATAGCATTTGGCTGAATGTATTTCACTAAAATTATCCTTGAATAAAATTACTCAAATTTACGTATTGTTTGGTGGTTTTGATACGGTTATAAAAGTAGAATTTTAATATGCATAGTATGGAGTTCAATGACTACAACTTGTTGTGAATGAGAAATGTTGAAGAGAAAAGAATAACTAAAATAGTTACTTGTTAAATCATCGACAATTTTATAAATTGGTATTTAGGCTTTATTTTTTGTGTATCTCCTTATGTGTATAGATATGTAAAAAATATAATTAAGTTAGAGACATACAAAAAAGGTTTAAGTATATCAATACGTTAAGCACGTATTACGCATTTGTTACAAATGAAACAGACATGTAAAATACACATCTGTAACTGTAAGCATGGACAACACACCTCGTATTTTCCAGCTTTTTACTTCTGCTTAAGACATATGTTTCTGCTATTACTATTAAGCGTCGTCAGTTAAACTAGTGAAGTAATTTAAGAGCTTAAATCGCCTATAAGCTATAGCAAATTTCGTCCTATCAGGTAGCACCCTATCATATAGTGACATCTGACGGACGAAAGAGACTATGCCGAAAATGGCATAAAAAGCTGGAAAATACGAGGTGTGTTGTCCATGTTTACAGTTACAGATGTGTATTTTACATGTCTGTTTCATTTGTAAGTTAGAGACAATGAAATATTTTTTTAGTATTTTGTTATCGTTTTTTCTTGTTTTTTAAATATGAAAATAAATTATTTGTATGAACTTTTATGTCCACTCTTTTCATAGAATAATTGAAAAATTATTTAAAAAGATGATGTTATTCTTTGTTAAGAAAAGGGAGCTTTTCAATTCGTACAGTTGGCAGGTCTGAATTTTGTACATTTTTAAAATTATTTTATACATTGTTTAATACATTTTCTTACATTCGTTAGTACATTTCGACGGCACATAGCTGCAGTCGAAACAAACTACATTTTGAAATTTTCCATTTACCTGGTCCGTCTTGTATATAATTCGACAAAAGTATATATTTACTTTTATAATAGTACGCAGCACAAACTAAATATTAAATTATTAGCTACATCCTTAAAATTTGGTTACTTTGAAAACTTATTATATTAAATATTCAATTTGTTGCACGTTTGTTGAGCATTTGGATGCGCAATGTTATTATTTTTTATTAATAAATTATATCGTTTGAAAATTCATCGTATATACTAACACTAATGATAATAAACTATTTGAAGGCCTTTTACTTCTGTTAATGATACTACGTATCTTTCGACAAGCAATAAAATCAACAGATCTATATGACCTACATGCAGTAACATAATATTTGCACTCACCTAAAAGTCCACCAGATGTTAAAGCACATGGTGTTGAGCCAGAAGAAAGCAGCCAAAAACAGGAAATGCATTGAGACCGCTGCAAAAAAGAGATAACGGTAATTCAACATACAAAATTATATTATGTCTTGAGAACGTATTGCGTAACGAATATGTAATTTATATAATATTTCACAATTTATTCAAAAACTCTATTATGTATATAGAAAATGTAGTAAGAAACATCATTAAAGAAATAGTGAATAACTGTTGTTATTAATAATGAGACAGGATGTGTTTGAAATTTCTGATGTGTGGGTTTTCTTATTAAAATGATTGTTGTGAATTGCGTTGGCCTAGTTTATTAATTAGATTTTCTTACACAATTAATTTAAATATATTACACTTATTTATTTGAAGAGATATAGAATGGTAAGTATTCGGTAGCAAGGAAAAGAAAAAATGCCTATTGTTTGACGAATATTTGTATACAGGCTGATTTATTTTCGGCCCTCACCACGGGGATCTCTCTTATTATTGGAGATAGAGTATAGGTTTAAATTTGGCAAAGTTGTTAAATTTTGTGTTTGTTATAAATCCGTAAAGAAAATAGACCTGTGACAAATGACCTTCGTTATTTGAAAAAAAAACGCGAAAACCCCATTTTCTTCTTTTACCTGTAGCACCGACATTTGGCCTTGTAGAGAAAAAATAAAAACACATCTTTTTGGCCAATTCTAAACCTCTATCCAGTGGTGTACTCTAAATTTTTATACGACGTTTCGTTTCTTTGTGGCCATCATCAACTATCTAATTTCTTATAGGCGCCATATTGGATTTAGACATCTTCAGAAAGAGTTTTTTTTTCTGATTTCAACCATGTACCACATGCTGACTATAGTTTTTGACATTAGGTTTTATTTGAAAGAATAAATTATAAGATTAAATAAGGTAGCCTTTGGAATTTCAATCTGCCAAACATTTCATTCATTGTTCATTAATAATACAAAAATGTCATACACTAACGAAGAGAAACGAGATATGATAAGTATTTTTTATTCTTCGAAACGAAATTCAACAGTAGCGAGTACCAGATAACAAAAACATTAATAAAAATACATAGAAAAGTAAACAATAACAGTAAATGTTCAATTATCTGGCCATCTTCGGTAATGCACAATTGGGCACGCCTTCTGGCATTTTGTACAGCCCTTTGTATAGTTCTTCTAGGAACTGCATCGAAGGCATTCTGAAGTCTGTCTCGTAGTTCTTCAATGTTTTGTGGCGCATCTACTTTATAAATATTATTTTTAACATATCCCCATAAAAAAAAATCTAGCGGACTTAAATCAGGTGATCTCGCAGGCCATTCAACAACTCCCCTATTTCCAATCCAACGGTTTGCAAACTCTTGATTTAAGAAATTTCTAACAACAGCTGCATTGTCTGCTGGTGCGCCATCTTGTTGCCACCATAAATATTGTAATTGATTTAATGGGATATTGTCGTCAAGATAGATGTCGCCCAATAGTGCTCCGTATTTCTGTTGAACGTTCCAGAATTTGTAAATTTTGTTTCATCTGACCAGATGATTTTGCTTAAAAAATTTTCGTCATTTTCTATCCTTCCCATTAACCAATTACAATATTCTATCCTTCTCAAATTATCTCCAGGCAGTAAAGAGTGACTAACATGGATCCTGTATGGTTTAAACCTACTTTTATGTAAAGTTCTCCAAACTCTGGACTGGCACAAATTTAATTCTGACGCTACTTCGCGTGTAGAAATTGATGGATTATTATTTATCTATAAAAATACAAGATTAACATGAAATTTGAAAACACGCTTTTAATTTACCATTTGTAAAATATCTTGTCGATGTTCATTTAAATTCCTGTTGTCTTGACCATTACGCGGCTTAGTAAACGATCCATTCTCGACAAAATTTCTGTCGAGATCTAGAAAAATGGTACGATGAGGCTGTTGTCGTTCTGGATATAATTGTAGATATCTTGTACTCGCTACTGTTGAATTTCGGTTCGAAGAATAAAAAAATACTTATCATATCTCGTTTCTCTTCGTTAGTGTATGACATTTTTGTATTATTAATGAACAATAAATGAAATGTTTGACAGATTGAAATTCCATGGCTACCTTATTTAATGTTATAATTTATTCTTTCAAATAAAACCTAATGTCAAAAACTTTAGTCAGCATGTGGTACATGGTTGAAATCAGAAAAAAAAACTCTTTCTGAAGATGTCTAAATCCAATATGGCGCTTATAAGAATTAGATAGTTGATGATGGCCAGAAAGAAACGAAACGTCGTATAAAAATTTAGAGTACACCACTTGATAGAGGTTTAGAAATGGCCGCAAGGATGTGTTTTTATATTTTCTCTACAAGGCCAAATGTCGGTGCTACAGGTAAAAGAAGAAAATGGGGTTTTCGCATTTTTTTTTTAAATAACGAAGGTCTTTGTCACAGGTCTATTTTCTTTACGGATTTATAACAAACACAAAATTTAACAACTTTGCCAAATTTAAACCTATAGTCTATCTCTAATAATAAGCGAGATCCCCATGGTGAGGGTCGAAAATGAATCAGCCTGT
The DNA here is from genome assembly GCA_935421215.2 of Melolontha melolontha. Lineage (NCBI taxonomy): Eukaryota > Metazoa > Arthropoda > Insecta > Coleoptera > Scarabaeidae > Melolontha > Melolontha melolontha. The sequence goes on from OW285239.1 coordinate 62,528,655, forward strand.
ATAATTTGTATTTAATTAACCTTTGATGAAGTAACTCTTTATATTGTAAATATATTTGTAAATGACACGGAATTCTTAAATATTTTTATAGTTAGTAACATATCGAAATAATCGCTAGTGATAAAACAAATAAATAATTTAGTATAATTCCTGCAATATTATCCCAATCTAAAAACGAACTAAATAAAATAAAATATTCAATTCACATAAGAATACGTGGGCATGTACATATGATAATTAAATTTTTCCATTTCTTTAAGAGCAGTATTTATTACAGTAAACACATAATGCATTATTTATCCAAAAAACATGTTTGGAAAATAGGTATACAATTTTAGGCGAACAATCAAACACGGGAGAAAATCCAGTCAATGTGGTCATTATTGTAAAATTTCTGACAGATAAGCTATAATAGTTAAATCGATGTTGGTCTTAGGTATCTTTTACAATAAACTATATAATATAATTCCCCAGTGAAATGAAGCAAAATATTAGATTAAAGAAGTATTATAATTGAAAATCATAGTCACCTCGTTTATGTTTCTATCCTGAATTTCGTAGATTGAGAACCATCAACAAATATAAAACTGATTCACCTATAGAGAATATTAAAATCTGCTCAAATTGGACCCTTGGAAACTTTGACAGTACATACATCCTTAGCAAAGACTATGACTTATACCATGTGTTATGTATAACAATGCTTATTCAACAAATAATTTTAGAGACAGTTTGAAGGATTTGTTCAAAATTTTTCCAGTATTTACTCTCCGAGCTCTAACATTAACCATGACAACACTGAATCTATCGATTCCTTCGATCCATCGATTTCTACGTAAGAGCATTTAAGCTAAAACCTACACTAAACGAGATGGCAATTATTTTCTATTCTATTTGATCAACAATGGTCCTAACCTGTTCTTTGAAAATAATTTTCAATATTATATTACAGAAAACATATACAGACTGTCCCGTAAAAAACGCCAACATTCATAATTCCGTTATTTATTGTCCGGTTTTATTTAAACAAAAAGTAAATTTAATAGCATCAAAAACACTATAAGATAGGAGTGTTTTATTTGTTTTCAATTGTTTTCATTAATGTCAAACGACAGTCAAGTTTTTTATTTTAAATGGCGACATATATATTTTTGGCTATATTCGGATTGGATTTTTTTTTCTGAATTCAACGATGTATAACATGTTTATTTTTGATAAACACTTATTGCAAAAAAAAAACTATAAATTTCATCTTTGTCTTACATTATTTATAAATATTCGAATGTGTCATGAAACATTGGAAATGTAAGTACATATTATAAATATTATTATAAGAAACAAAACACTTTACAATAAATGTTGAAATTGCCCGCCACCTTGTTCAACACATATCGCACATCTCCTAATTACTCCAAAGGTCGCATTTAAAAGACAAGCGGCAGGTACTTCTTGACAAGTGTTAATAATTCTTTGTCTTAAAATGTCAACAATTTCTGGAGTTGTTAAATAAACTCGATCTTGTAGATAAGCCCACAACCAAAAATCGAGGGGCGTAAGATCCGGTGAACGCGCAGGCCACTCGATAGGACCGGATGTTCCTATCCACCTATTTCCAAATTGGGTGTTCAACAAATCAGTATTTACTCTGGCGTTGTGCGCGGGAGCCCCATCTTGTTGAAAAAATATTCTATTTAAATTTGCCAAAGGTAATTCATCTAAAAAGTTTTGGAGATTTTCGTGTAATAAAGTGTAGTATTTTTTTTGATTTAAGCAACCATCTATGAAAAATGGCCCAATTAATTGATCACCTAAAATGCCACACCAAACATTTACGTTGAAACGTCTTTGAAAATTAGTTTCAACGTTCAAACAGGATAATACAGAAAACTTAATAAAGTCAAACTGACACTTAAGGCACATTGACATAATGCTAGTGGACTGGGCCAAGTCTACTATAATGAAAAATGAAATTTATAAAGTTTTTTTTTTATTTTTTATTATTAGGAGATGTGCGATATGTGTTAAACAAGGTGGCGGGCAATTTCAACATTTATTGTAAAGTGTTTTGTTTCTTATAATAATATTTATAATACTTACATTTCAAATGTTTCATGAGTCATGACACATTCGAATATTTATAAATAATGGAAGACAAAGATGAAATTTATAAAGTTTTTTTTTTGCAATAAACGTTTATCAAAAGTAAACATGTTATACATCGATGAATTCAGAAAAAAAAATACAATCCGAATATAGCCAAAAATATATATGTTGCCATTTAAAATAAAAAACTTGACTGTCGTTTGACATTAATGAAAACAATTGAAAACAAGTAAAACACTGCTATCTTATAGTGTTTTTGATGCTATTAAATTTACTTTTTGTTTAAATAAAACCGGACAATAAATAACGGAATTATGAATGTTGGCGTTTTTTACGGGACAGTCAGTATAATGAGATTAAAAGGGTAAAATGAATAGCAACATTGCTAAAATAATAGTTTGTGATATACATAACACTTTAAATGTGAAAAAGTTGTACACGAAATGTATTTGTTACAGTTTGGCTGCCATAAACGGCTGCTGTAAGTTGATTTAAGGATAAAATGTTTCTTCAAAAAATAGTTGACGACTATAGCGCTTCCAATAAACCTATTAAGAAACGGCGAAATGCCGAATGATTGACTATTGGTGAGCTTATATCAAAGAAAGTGCAAACAACAAAACCGAAAGCAAAAGTCGTGCTCATAAAATTCTTATATGCGCGAGCAATAATTTTATAGAAATTTCTTCTCGGAGTAACCACTACGGTAATTTTATATTTCAGCTTAGGTGTAATGGATCTGCTTAACAACCGACGATTCTTATCAGAACGGTAGGTCGGAAATACCTCTTTCTCCTTTCTGCAGAGTTTTCGTTCTAGCGCTGCCGCCTATAGGCTTATTGTGCTTCACCTGTTCTAGCTTACAGTACGCGCCCTAGTTTTCTAGTACCTTGTACAAGATTGTACAACTCTCTGGCAGAGCATGTTCTGCATAATCCTGGTTCTACTTTATGTTGCCCAAATAATAGGTGTCGCTTGCGATCCAGTACCTCACAACCGCATAGTATGTGTTTTGCTGTTTCTGGCTCCTGGTTGCATAATCGGAATTTACTGGTGCGTGGTTAGTCATAAAACTTACAATAATACGCAGCTGGCTCCTGCTCAGTAGCAGCAGTACTTTTGACCACCTATAAATTCCTTACCGTATTTTTGTGTGGATACATTTGCCCAATATACTATATCTATTTCGGATCCAGTCTGTTACTTCAGTCCGGGTTTAACTTTTAGTTATATTCCCAGAGCCGACTCTGGCTCGAAAAGTCTTATTTCAGCTCCTCGCCTATCGAGTTCATAAGCTTTCTCATTGCTTTCAGTCCTTACTCAGTCCTGGGTCCTTACACCAGGATTACTTTATCCTGGTTTGGCAGTTTATTCATAGTTCTTCTAAGCTTTCTCATACCAGACTAGACGTTATTTTTCTACTATTTGATCTTTCTGTTATACGACAATGCACTTTTTAATACTGCATTGTGGAATTGCTATATTTTGAGTTCGAACACAAATTTCTGTACACCAGCATGATCTGTATTGACTAGATTTGGTTCTGGGTTTTACAGTCTTAATTGCAGATGAAAAGTGGGCGGTACAACGATCTTAACGAAAACTAGATTAACGCGATGTTATTTATTATAATCAATAAACCTTAAAATTACCCTACGGGTGTCAAGATATACACTTAATGTTCAATATGTAACTTAATTCTATTTTCTATTATAAATGAATTTTTCCCATTCTTTCTTATTTTTTGCCGCAACTTCTGCTTCTCTCCATGTTTTTCCACGTTTTTGCAGGTTTTCCGCTACTGTCTTGTCCCATGTATTCTTTGGTCTGCCTCTCTTCCTTTTCTGTATTGTCTTAGCTTTCCATACTCTCTTTGTCTGCCTTGTTTCTTCCATACGAACGACATGTCCGAACCATTTCAATTTCTGTCTCTCTATACTTTCGAGGATCGGTTCTATATTTAGATCTTGCCTTATCACTTCATTTCTTATTCTGTCTTTGCGTGTTACTCCTTTGACTGCTCTTAAATACCTCATCTCCATCGCTTGTATCCTGGATTTTGTTTTGTTATTTAGTATCCAGCTTTCACACCCATATGTTAGTATTGGTCTATATACGGTTTTAAACACTTGTCATTTTTGTCTTCGTTGAAATTTCCCTATTTCTGATAAAAGTCTTGTTGAGTGAATAGTACAACTTTGTCGTGCTTTCAATTCTGCCATTAATCTCTGTGTCTTCTTTCCCTTCTCTATGAATGTTTACTCCTAAGTATTTAAATGTTTCCACTTGTTCGATGTCCTTTCCTCCTACTTTAATTGTTAACTGTTTATGGTTTTTCCCTATCGCCATCACTTTAGTTTTGTCTGAGTTAATTTGCATGTTTCTCTTTTTCAGTGCTGTTTCGCAAATTACCAAGTTTGTTTGCAGGTCCTTTTCGGTATTTGCGTATACCACCAAATCATCAGCAAACGCGTTCTCCGCTACCTCAACCAGCCCCATATTTCTATATCCTATTTGTATCTTTTTTGTGTTGTTTTTGATATCTTTCAGTACGTCATCAAGTATTATATTAAATAGTATAGGACTAAGTACTCCTCCTTGCTGCAATCCTTCTCTTGTTTCAAATGCTTCTGATTGTCTATTACACGCTCTCACCACGTTTCTTGTACATTTGTATATGCTTGCTATTGCTTTCCTCAGTTTGCTATTTATTCCTCTTTTTTCTAGACTCCTCCACACCAAGTTTCGGGGTATACAATCGAAAGTCTTTTCTATGTCTATAAAACCTATGTATATCGTACTGTTTGCACTCTTTTCCGTCATCTGCTTCAATGTGAATATATTGTTCTGTACACTTCTACCTTTTCTAAATCTACTCTGTGATTCTTCGAGTTGCGCCTCGATTATTGTTTTTAATCTCTCTTCCAGGATTCTTTCGTACACTTTTAGCATGACGCACAATAGTGTAATTCCTTTATAATTCTTACATTGTTTGTTGTCTCCTTTTTTGTATATCGGTGTTTTGTTGTTTGTTAACTCGATGTACTAATTCTAAATTTCACACAAGTCAGTTAAGTTTCAATGACTATCTGCAGTCCTGGTCAACTTTTCAATATTCGATACGCTAATAAAATTTAGAACGAAAATATATTTAATATAATAATTAAAATTGGTAACCTATTAACTAGAAGTTATATTTAATGATTTAGTAGTACTTAAGAATAATTTTAAATTTTACTATAGAATTTACAGAATTTAATTAACATGTAGACATCTTAACTAAATTACTTTTGTGAATTATATAAATAATTAAATTAGACAACATTTACGTATGAGACGTAAAGTTATCGCAAGAAAGTTGCGTTTATGTCCGTGCCTCCGCCAGCCGAGCATTGATTTATGTGACAATTATAGCGTCCAGCATCATTTGACTGTCACAGGAGTCATTTGTAGCAGACGACCATTTTGCCAAATTACTTTTAAGCAACGTTAATAATAATAAATTGTTTAACTGAGAGAATTTAATTTAAATATTTGCAAATATGAACATTACTTTTTATGTTTTTCCCCTGATAATCTTATTATAAATTCATTATATAAATTCAAAAACATATCCAAAATTTCTTCGGATTTCATATGTACTTTTAAGTTTACCTATTTCCTTTTTGATAATTGCTAATTATTGGTTTACAATTCTTGGAGTGTCTGGGTCATAGAATTTGTTTTTAATTTTTTACTTAAGAAATTATTTTACCCAATAGTATATTTACCATTTTCAAGAGATGAAAAATTGTGTGATTTTAACATGAAACTATGTTCAAAATTCTCTATTTTGTATGTGAAATGGTGCCACATATAGCATGTTTCTTTTTTACTCTAGTTACATGAATAACGTCATCTGTGTCATGTCTTAAGTTATTAAAAGGGGCGGTCTTGTGTTTATGTAAGTCATTATCTTTATTTCATTGTATAGGCGTGATATGAAATTAGTGTGACTTTTTATTTTTTAGGAAAAGATGGACAAAATGCACCCAAGAGTTTTTAAATTTTATACTTACATAATTTGTTTCCAATTATTATTTAATAAAATTCCTGTAATATAGATTAAGTGTACTAGAAACGCAAAGTATGGGCACTATTTTAGGGCCAATAGAACTTAGTGAACGTGAAGTGAGAAGAAAGACGAATCAACAGATTAATTATTTGGGTCATGTTTGGAGGAGGCGGGGGCTAAGCCACCCCAAGAACAAGATTGTAAAGGCTTTCAAAGAAGCGGTAAGACTTTTCTAGGAATAGAATTTCCTTATATTTATTTTAAAGGCCTTTCATATATTTTTTGATTTATTGTGTTTGTATATTATTTATGGTAATTTTAAAAGATAGCATATAGATGATCTGTGTTATTTATTTAAGTATCATACATGTAACAAGTGTAAACAAAGGAACACCATATCATATACAAAAAAGAGTTTCAAACATAATTTACTTACTGCGGTTCCCCTTGTCGAGGTGTTCTGCTTCGAACTTCCACCAATTCTTTCGCTTCCTTACCACTATTAGAGCTCTGTTTCACGTAACCTTTTTTCGTTTCTAGGACTTATGCAATCCCTTGATTCCAAGTTTCTTTCGGTCTTCCTCGTTTTTTCGTTCAATACCATCGTGCAATGCATATTTTCTAGGTTCTCATCCTTCGTTCGGGTAAAATAACCGATCCAGCGTAATAGTCTTTCCTTGATTATAGAATTATTGCATTTACTCCTAGCTTTTCCCTAATACTTTCGTTCTTTATTTTATTAAGTCTTGTACCCCTTCTTGTTTGCCTTATAATTCTCGTTTCAGCAGATTTTGGTCTTTAATCTTTTCGCCAACAGCCAAGACTAGCTTCCATAAATCGGTGATGGAATAAAGACTGTCTATAAAATTTGATCTTCGTGGCTTTTTTCACTTCTCCTTTATTTATGAATACTGTTTTTAGTAAATTATATAGTCTATTAACAAATTTTATTTTGTTATTGACATTTTGTTCCATATTTCTTTTTACTATATACAATTGAAGCCAGATATTTTAGGTTTTCCGTCATTGTTATCTTCTGTTCCTTACTTATTTTCATACCGTTCTTTAGATGTTCTTTGCATATACCTAACACACTTTGCAATTAATTTTTGTACTAAGGCTTTTAGTACTAAGTAGTCGGCATGTGGTAATTCGCTCTACACATATAGTTTTTATTTGAGCATTCGCGTATTTGCTTTATAATCCATGATTGTTATGAACAGTAAAGGACTTAATATAGTTCCTTGTCTTACTTCTTCTGGCGTGTAGAACGTTCTCGAGTAGCTACTTACACTTCTAATGATTGCTATATGCCCCTACTTACGATTTACCAACTTACCCCAATAACATGATTGCCGCGGAGATCTTAGGCTAAGGACCCAACTCAGTTTTAGAGGTTAGCGGTAGGGAGAGTTCTTTTTTTATGTAGGCGCCACCACGTTTATATTCTTTATCAAAACAGTAAAACAAGAAATGTAAAACAATAACAATAGAGAATTTATTAACAACGAATAATTAACAACAAACTGAAGAAAGGTTATGCACAATGTCAAAATCTCAAACCAATTTTGCTTTACAATAGAAAACTAAAGTTGAACAATACAATAATTACAAAGAATTTATTATCAAAAAAATGTTAAACCCCAAGGTCATAATCTAGAACACCAAAAATAATGCATACAAGAAATCACTAGTTTGGTAATTACATTGACATAGTATTAATTCTCAATGAAAGCAAAGTAATGCCGGGACATGAGTAAAAGACTCACCCAGTATAGCAAATTAAATAAAAGAATTAACTCGTATACAATAAATTGATAATACGTTAAATTCAAATATATGCACAGAATATCACTGCGTTTTAGATAAATTCTAAAAAAATTGTTCATAAAATTAATTAAAAAAAATAAAATCGCCGTTTTGAAATGATTGAATAATAATTATAGCAAAACTAAATTAAATACGAAGCTTAACTTAAAAATTGCATAAATAATTTATCAAGATCTTGGATTAACTTCACATCGAGATTTTGGTACACACTGTATATGCAAAAATTTTTAAAATATAACACAATTAAATGTTCAATAGTTTCAATTGTTAATAAACAAAAAAAAATTACACAATGTAAATCCACAATTATTTTTCCACATAGTATATGCAGAAACTATGAAATTATAAAAAAAAATTAAATGAACGATAGTTTAACTTTTTAACAAAGAAAATGGCACAAGGTAAATATATAATGAATTTTTATGACATTATGTAATATATATCCTTATACCAAATGCTCTGAATTTATATATATAAAAAAATGTAATAAATGAATTTAATAAAATATAATTAAATGGCAATTACCACATTTAGCATGCCTCTAGGGTAATATGATGTGTTTGACGCTATATCTAGGACTTAACGCTTCTGAATTTATATAAAATTAATGAACAAATCTATATACAGGCTGATTCATTTGCGGCCCTCACCATAGGGATCCCGCTTATTATTGGAGATAGAGTATAGGTTTAAATTTGGCAAAGTTGTTAAATTTTGTGTTTGTTATAAATCCGTAAAGAAAATAGACCTGTGACAAATGACCTTCGTTATTTAAAAAAAAAAACGCGAAAACCCCATTTTCTTCTTTTACCTGTAGCACCGACATTTGGCCTTGTAGAGAAAATATAAAAACACATCCTTGTGGCCATCTCTAAACCTCTATCCAGTGGTGTACTCTAAATTTTTATACGATGGTTCGTTTCTTTCTGGCCATCATCAACTATCTAATTTCTTATAGGCGCCATATTGGATTTAGTCATCTTCAGAAAGATTTTTTTTCTGATTTCAACCATGTACAACATGCTGACTAAAGATTTTGACATTAGGTTTTATTTGAAAGAATAAATTATAAGATTAAATAAGGTAGCCATGGAATTTCAATCTGTCAAACATTTCATTTATTGTTCATTAATAATACAAAAATGTCATACACTAACGAAGAGAAACGAGATATGATAAGTATTTGTTATTCTTCGAACCGAAATTTAGAGTACACCACTGGATAGAGGTTTAGAAATGGCCACGAGGATGTGTTTTTATTTTTTCTCTACAAGGCCAAATGTCGGTGCTACAGGTGAAAGAAGAAAATGGGATTTCGCGTTTTTTTTTAAAATAACGAAGGTCATTTGTCACAGGTCTATTTTCTTTACGGATTTATAATAAACACAAAATTTAACAACTTTGCCAAATTTAAACCTATACTCTATCTCCAATAATAAGAGAGGTCCCCATGGTGAGGGCCGAAAATGAATCAGCCTGTATAATTTATCTACAAAATCTACACTCGTCTTTTTCCTTGTGGAAGATCGAATGAAACTAATTGCAGTCTTCAGTAAATGTAAAACCAAACAGTTCCTACCTTATGGGTTCATGTGGTTGTTAAAGAAATCTAACCTCGTGTGGAATAATTGCTCAGGTGATTAATTTGGACACGTTTTGGCTACGTCTTTGATAAACCCTTTATAAGTTATTAATGAGCCTCTTGCTAATTTTTTCACTTAGCCCCTGTTACGTTCTCTCGAACAATTAAATTCGGATGAAACCAAAAATGGAGTCTCAGTCATGTGGTCGCAAAATTATATCTTTTCTCATTGTCTTGCATTAACCAGTATTATTTTAATCCGCAATTGCGAATAATTAACATACTTTAATTAAGTATACCAGTAAGATTAATTAACGATACTTGAACTATTGAAGTCAGCCACCAACACTAACTTGAACGAGAGAAATAAGCACGAAACACCCCGTGTTCTCACTTTTATTTGCAATAACTGAACTATAGATGGAACACCCATCAAGAGAAAGATACTAATAAATCTCTTAATTACCAGAGTATTAAACTTCCTTAAATTTGTAATGTTCCGCCTATGAATTCAGAATGTCTATAAATATACATGTATTGGATTTACCTACCAGCTTGGATGGTACAACTACAACACTAACATTATTGTATGCGAAAAATTTATACTTTTATTTTGTATGCAAGTGAATTATTAAAAATTAAGATGTGTGCTCTACGGGGCATTTCGCAACCTTCGTAATTTGTATTACGAAGTGGTTTTGTATTAATTTTACCACCATTCACGACAAATCTATCCAGCTAGGATATTCAGTCGGTTTATTTCCAAAATGGAACTGCTTTCCTCTCAGGGTTCCAATCGGAAAAGTGGAAAATTATTGAATTAGTAAAATTTACTTAGTTGAGCGCCACTCAAAATTTGTTTGAGAAAAGTTATAATAATGTCTTTAAGTTACTTATTAGGATTATAAAATTAAAGAACACAATATAAAATTTAAATGAAAATTTAATACAAAAATCAAAAAAAAAATTAAAAAAATAATCTTTATAAAGTATAAAGATTAATATTGCCTCATTTAACAATATTATAAAGGTAAAAATAACGCATGGAAATGACCGCAGCATACGTCTAAAAAACCTTAATGACAGCCGATCAAAATTAAAAATAATAAATTACAAAGATACTTTTTAATTTCTCCCAAGAGAACAAAATCAAAATAAGCAAACTGACTTGACAGCCCGAAGCAAACTCTAACGCATGTGTACCCACATGTAGCAAAAAATGCCCTTGAGATACCAAACGTATAAAATTTTACAGTTACAGAAATTATTTACTAGAAATTTTAGAAATCCTTCTTTGTTATTTATATCAAATAACTAAGACTAAAATTTCAATACGATAATAATAACACCATAGAAAAATACAATATTCAATTCATTCAATATAAAAAACATCTTTTAAATAATATATTTTACTTACGTAGAAAAAATATATATGTCTTCGAGACACGGTGAGTAAGAAAGTGTAAAATATAACAATAACGAGATTAACAAACTCGTATAAATATCGGTAATGAAATTAACAACTCCAACCACTAATTAAATCAGAAATAACCCGAAGTTACTATTAAAAAGATAAAGATAAATCTTTTGATAAACACAACTTTCTTATGTCAGAGTACACTTGTGTCTGTTTTAAAGTCAAATCAAGCGCGCAGGCTTAGAATGTAAAACTAGTTTTTTTCCACAAAAATAATAAATTTCAAAAGTATACACTTGCGTTCAAAATAACTGTTCAAAGATAAATACATAAATTTTTATAATATTTACGGGGAAAAAAACACAGCAATATGTACACACAACGATTGAAGCTGACGGAACCAGAGAACAATTGTTTCGCTACTATCTCTACTCTTTATAGTCAGTCGCACTTCAAAAGGGACAAATATTTTACAAATAGTTTTGTAATTTTTTTCTCACGTCTGCGAGGGAATTGGAGAAAATATTTTGGATTCCTATTCTATGTACATGGTTACATCTTTCCATTTTTCATCCGCTATATTTTACTTTCAAGGACATCCGGTATAGTAGTAGTACTTTTTCAAAGTTAATAATAGTACTTGAAAATGTTGTGTATAAACTACAAAACATTATGTAAACCAGCTTTTTACTTTTATTTTTTTATTAAAAATTATTTCAAAGAATCATTTCTAAGGCCGATATCCTTGGTGAAATGCAATCCAAGGAATTTGCAATTATGAACTTTAAAAGTAATTTGAAAAAATAAAAAAAGTATATGTAGAGTAGAAGGAAATGTATTTATAATTTAAACTAATGTCCCACAGCGATTTCAAATTTATTGCTTATTCGAAAGCCGCTTTCGATTTTCTTTTTCTTACATTAGACATTAGTAACAGCAGGTATTTATTTAGGGTCGTTCATATTTTCTTATTGCGTTATATCGGCCATGCGAATCTAAGATACATAAATTTCATTACGATCACGTTCGCATACTGATGATGCATCTCTAATATATGCACGTGGGAAGGATATAATATACACACAAAGTTTTTGTAAGGAGAACCGTACCTATGTATACCCACGCCAGCGGTTAATTTTATAAACATATTCTTTATCAGAAAAGATATATCTTCCCAGTAAATCTAAAAATTGTATTTAAAAAATGGTCAAGTCAATTAACATAATTAAAAAAGAGTAGTAGATAATTTTTTTCGAAGATAAAGAAAACATTCTTAGATGAATTAAATAGCAGATACAAAAAAAAGCAATAAAAGGAATTGTTGCTTCATTATTAAAAATGTTTACACCATAATGTTCCCAAAGATAAGATATTTAAAGTTATTGTTAGTGTATAAAATTCAACCTAATACTTAGGAACTTAAATAAAAAAGTAAATGAAACAATAAAATGTGTTCGTTGAACATAAAAACACATAATTTTGACTGAGTTTACTTAAATACTGAAATAAGACTCCTATTTTGATTGCACTTACCCACAAACGGTGAATGCGGTTAATTTTACAGTAGTTCAGACATTTTTATTTGTCGATTGGAATTGAGATTATGTTACATTAGACCCCTCTTTTAACACTTGAGATATGTATATGGAATAAACATTTTTATGATGTTCACTTTATTAGTGGCATTTAGAATGTATTAATATATTCAAATCTAATCATCACTTTCGTTTTTGTACATTATATGTATTGATATGTTATACAGATACACTTCGTAAATTAAGAATATTTTTAATTCCAATTTTGGATTATATTTTTTTCACAAATATATCGAATTTAAAATATTAAAACTTCTAGTTTGCCCCACGTTGGTCGCCAAATTGTTACGAGAACGCTCGTTAGGAGATGATGTACTTTACCACGTAGTATTGCCAAATTTTTAAAAGATGGATGCTTGTGGCAATTGTTCCAAAATAATAATTAGTGTGATGATGAACGTCAATGGTCTAGGACGTGTATAGTATGTTAAAATAAATATGACCTATTAAATAAAACAAAACACAACAATGTTGTACTTAAAGTTTATTTAATGTTTACATTAAACAAACTTTAATAGCTAATTTTAAATTTCGCTTCTCATACGAAATAATAATAATAATGTTTACATAAGAAATTACGATTTTAAGTATGTATATTAAAGTAATTAGATAAAAGCAAGGAACGACGAATAAGTATTTACAAATTAAAACACAACAACAAATACACACCGAAAAAGTTATTTCGTAAATTAATGTGGATGTACGAGATGATTAAAATAAATCTCTGAATCGAACAATACAGAGTTACCTTCTAAACTGGTCGCGGCCGAACATGTGATAGAAAACAAAGGAAAACCCCGAACAGTGCTTTACTGTGTGTGCTTGGTCAGCACGTGTAGAGTGAGTTGTTACGAAGAAACAATGTTTACCTCATGTCAGTTGGAGACGAATAAAAGGGAACCAATAATGTGGTGTGGGATTTGAACAACAGTGGACGAAACGTAGACCAGGCATTCGTCGGTCAGTGCCGCCAAGGACGCGGTTCCAGTTCAAAATCCAAGAAGCATTCACAATAGTGACTTTTTGACAATTAAATCATGTCAAACATTGACATTAAACCAACGGAAGAAGTAAGCATTACGTATGTTTTGTTACCTCACGAAAATCCAAAAGCAAATATTCCTTCTAACGTAATGTAACTACTCTCATAACAATCGCAAGGTTATGTTTCGTTTTACATTGCATAACCAAATTGTTGAACTTACTGAAAATGAGAACTAATGGGTATTAAATATCACTATAGATGCAAATGTCGCCTAATATGTTTTAATTTCTACAATTCGACAAACTAAGTTTGCACCAGTATGCAGAACGCTACACGCCGCGACGCCACCTTCCTGGTTGTTAGAATAATGAAGAATTCGTGAAAAGTCACATATATCCCGGAACGTGTGGATGCATTTCGCTCTTATTGGAGCTCGTCAACACACGGTATCCTGGAGGCAGACATGACTTCCACTTCTATACTTCGCGCATATACTGTTAATATATTGCACTCACTGATAATGAGAAATAATGAATACTAAATTTTACTGGTACAAACTTAGTTTGCTGAATTGTAGAAATTAACGCAACGCATTAGGCACTGCCTTTACATGTAAAGTAAGATGTAAAGTAGGCAACTATTTGTTCTCGGCCTGACAGGCTTGTACATAGTTGTACATGCGCTAAGCATGTGCTCGTAAATAGTAAAATTCTACGAGCAAAAGTTACCAAAGAAGTACTACTACGTGACCAGTGCATTTAAATATCAATAAAAATTTAATACCGCGCGGTCATCAAATTTTTAACCGAGTACAAAGAATACGCCTAATCAAATTTAGACGGCATTTATGGTATTTATCTCCATTTAAAAAAGTGGTCAAAATGTTTCCGTTTGGTTCAAGAATCCCATGAAGGTGATGAGCGTCTCGGTCGACCAATTGAAGTGTTTATAATGACGCAAAAGATTTCATTTAATAAAGAATTAGTATTAGAAGATGTCTAATATTTCTGAAACAGGTATTCGCCGAATTCTGCACCATGATTTGGCTATGATTATTGTGAGATGTGTACCACGACCTCTATCTGCTCCTCAGTGTCAACGTTGTGTTGAATGGACGGGCTCGTTTTTAAACACGTGTGGAGACAACCTAAAACCATTTCTGGAATCCATTGTAGCAAGATGAAACAATGACTGTTATATCCTCTGTCCAAAAAGTAGTCGATGGAATGGCGACGACAAAGAACCTCGTCGCATAAATGCAATAGTCATTCAATCAATGAGAAAGGTTATGGCCAAAATATTTTGGAATTGTATTGGCGCTTTACAGATCGAGTTTAACGATTGCAATGCAACTGTCAACAGCACATATTATGCTTATTTGTTGCACAAATTGAGAGGCAATATTTGTGAAAAACATCGATAAAAATTGTCGAAAGGTGACAATGGCAGGCGGCAATTCACGAAGGTGGTTTTCAAGAAATAGGACCTTCTAATAGTCCTCTTAATGATTATTATTTATTTTCATATTTACAAAAATATTCTAGGAGACGTCAGTATTGTCATGAAAAGACAATATTGAGTTGGAAACAGACGTAATACTGTAATTAATTAATGTAATAAATGCATTGAAATTAGTGGAAATTATATTGAAAAATACAAATTATAAAATTTTCAAAACTTTACGCACATTTCAAGAAATATTTAACATTACTTCTAAATACCATAGAGATTCAAAAATATTTGAAAAGAGAAAAATGTTAAATTATAATTTCGTCTTTCGAAAGTCATAAAATGTGCTAAAAGCAATTTTATGTCGCTAATACACTCTTGCCGCCTTTATTCTATCGCCTACACAAAGTGGCGGAGTGCTATAAAATATGTGTATGAGAAGCATGCTTTAACGTCAAACAAAAGCGTGTTAGATTGAAACATCTGTTTGTGACAAATAATGTTGTAAACGTCGAAATGAGTTGCAACGTAACGTTTAAATAGTAGACATAATAGTTTGGGTGGTACTGTATCTAAGCAGTTAAACAGCGATAGTTGTATAGTTGATAGAGATTTTCGCTATTGAAATTTAAAACATAACTGTAAGTAGTATTATGTTAAAGGTAATAACCACAAATTACATTTATTCAACTATAACAGTATATACTAATTTCATAAAAAATATAAAACGAGTCCCGCTATCTTTAAATAACGAAATTATGCTCGTTAAAATAAAATAAAAGTATAGAGATAATCGAATTTCCTGCCTACTCGTCATTAGTAAAAGGAAAATACGCGAACGACATCTAACAACATGAAATAAATTTAAACAGATTGCATTAAGGAAGCGCAATTCTAATGAACTTTGGAGACAAATAACTTTAGCGACGTCAACCCATATTTTGCTGTAAATTTGTGTGACAGCTCATTAAACATTTTGTATACATAAAGGTAGTAACTAGCTCCCATAACATAAATATAAATGAATCATTCTATTCATTTTATGAATAGTAAATAAATAAGAATTTTTTTGTAAGATCAAAACCTAAACATTTTTTTAAAATTTATTAAATACTTTAGTTAAAAGAACTTAAAACCGTTCGACATTTTTAATTAGTAATTTACAATTGTAGTTATTAATGAAAAAAATATAAACCATCATTATAAATGAATAATAACACTGGTCAACAACTATTACTTTTTATAAATTAATGCGTTTTTAGATCCTGATTCTGAAACTAATTTTAAAATCACGTTTCTAACAATATGCCAGATTTTTATTTATTTGACGGTATATTTTATTTTACGAAAATTTTAAAGGAAATATTGATCTGCCTAACATGTTTCAAAAAGTTTGAAGATGTCTCAGCATATTTGCTACATCATAGCTATTCAGCACTTGTTCATTCTACAACCAATTAAATTAAAGAATTAATAGTGCTAAGGTGTGGGTACATAAGAAGCTACCCACGAGTTATTTATTAAATTAAATAAATTTGGGATAGAAGAATGTGAGAGAATAGAGCTTTTGTTGAGTGTACGGGGAATTTACTGTTCGTCAGCGTAAGCCTTTAATAGATAAAGCGAATTACACCTATTTTGATTCAAACATTAGAAAAACAAGATAAGTTATGGGCTCCTAATACTTGCTGTGCACGATGCAATATTACTTTGCGAAACTGGAAATGGTAAAAACAAACTACTCAACTAATATTTCGTTCGAGAGGATTGCCTATGCCAAGATCTATAGATTCAAACGAAGAACATACTGTTAGAGGAACAGAATCACTAGTTTCAGACTATCAAACAATGAGGAGGAATTTTGACCAGAAAAAGACCAAGGAAAATACTTAATAAATTAATTAGAAATAAATGACCTAATTGGAGATCTGAATATGAGGAAAAATTCGGCAGAAATACTAGTAGCATACAGTTATAGTATATAGTTATGTCATTAATATTTATTAGTTCGTAATTTCCGTCCGAAATCTGACGTGTTAGTAAGAAATTTGACTTTATTATTGTTATTAGAAATACAACAAGAAAATAAAATTGTATATACATGATGAAAACTAAGAAAATTTATAGTTGTATTTTATTTGTTTTGTAGTGTAATTTAAATAAATCGCATTCCTACAGTGTCCGATCCATTTATAAATTTATTTATTTTCTCTTATTCAAATTTATAAATAATTTTCTACAACACGTCGCAGAAAACAATACAATAGAAAATAAGGCAGGCATTTATGATGCCAATTGTGCTTCTTTTCAAATAATGACCGCATTGCAAATTTAATGATTCCATTACCAGTAGCGGAAAATCATTTGATAATAAAGTTACCATGCATCCGAATGTATGGAAAATTATTACTTATTAAAAATTATTAAATAGCAATGGCAAACCGTCAGTTAGCACATGACAAAGTACAGATATAGAAAAACTCATACAGTAGCGTCTCTATATAATATATTACAATCACCTAAATTGTGCAAGGAAAGAAACGTGTTTACACATACATTCTACCAAAACAGATGCAAAAAAGGAAACAATTTAAAACAAAATTTTAAGAAGTTGGAAATGTGGTGAATGAACTACGAAACGTAGTTAAAAAAAGATATAAATTATTTTAAATTTTCTTAATGAATAATAATAAAAAAAAAGATTAAGCCTGATGAAATAAGAAACAAGAATATAAATTTCTATTCTAGAATAGCAACTTATAAATCACAATTAGTTTATCTCTGTATCCTACCTATCATCTTTAAAATCTACAAAGATTTATTAGACTGACTATATATTTTCAAAATTCGAAATAAATAAATACACATGTAAAATTTATGGTACAGTTCACGGAGCAGCTGCACAAGAACGTTACTCAATAAAAATGTTAACAAAAGAATACAACGAGTGGACGGATTAAAAGGAAAATATTCATGCATAGAAACGCAAATCACAAACAAGATTATTTAGGGTAGAACATCAAATGTTGTATAGCCGGGATTTTTTTACCTACTTTTATCACCTTAAAACGTTTTTAAATGCCATTTTTCAAATAATCAATATTTAAATAGGGTTCGCTAAAGCAAATTTAATTGTAATTATTAATGAGTTTTTGCCCAAGGAACTGATAATTTACCTGATCAGGTAGCAAATAATATAATAATTTAATTTTAAAGCGTTTGAAATAATATCATTACATAATTTGATTAATATACGTTGAAAAGTACAATTTTGTTTATTTAATAAAAGTCTCATGTATTTAGCTTAGATTTACGGTGAAAAAAATTAACTGTAGGTTTAAATTAGTATAGGTATGCAGTGTACAGCTAGAACATAAGATAACAAATTTTATTATGTCGTTGGTAGTTGCTGCGAAAAAGCTTCCATTTTTGTGTTCAGTCCTTTTAGTTAAATTAGTAAATCAGGTAAGTTATTAATATTAATTGAACTGTTGTAGCTATTGATATTTTAAGAAAAATACAATTCTATATAAAGTTGTTTATTCCAGATTAAAAAAGACGAAGAGATAATAAATCTGTTGGTTCTCCAACTCTGTATTTTTATCGGCAAGCATTAAAAAAAAATATGTTATTTTAATACCATAACATACATAAATAATTTCAGTTTCACTAAACAAGACCAAGTGAGTACTAAACAATCTATGCGAACAGCTCAAAAACAAAATCAAAGCCATTCAAAATGAGTGTTTTGAGAACTACCTTAGGGAATTTACGGCTGACGAAAGCGTCGACTATTCTTGTAGAAGGCAACTAAATCTTTGAATAGGCCCAAGAGCCATGATCCTCCCATCTATAAGGACGATGGCAATTGGGCGGGACGAGATGAAGAGAAATCAGAAATATTTGCTGACTACTTGGCAAATACATTCCAGCCTCATCCGCCAATTGGCATGGTAGACATACCACAGGACACCAATAAATATGGAACGATAATTAAGATAATAATACCTACTGAGGTTGCTAACACCATCAAAAACAATCTTAGCACAAAGAAAACCCCAGATTATGACCTAATAACCGCACAAATACTCAAGGAATTGCTCCGTAAGGGAAACTAACGCATCTCTTCAATCCAGCACGAAGACTCCAATATGTGCCAAAGTAGTGGAAGATTGCTAAGGTGATAATGATCCTCAAACCTGGCCAACCACCTGAAAACAGAACATCATTCCGCCCCATTTTCTTGTTGCCAGTCATATCTAAATTGTTTGAAAAGCTCTTATTGCAGAGACTCAAACCAATTATTGACGAAAAACAGCTTATTCCGTCTCATCAGTTTGGTTTTCGTAACAAGCATTCAACCATCGATCAAGTGCATCGCATCACTGATGTAATTAAAAGATCGCGTGAAGAGAAAAAAATCTGTGCAACGATATTCCTTAATGTGGCCCAAGCATTCGACAGAGTGTAGCACCATGGCCTGAAGTACAAGCTAGAACAATATTTGCCATAACAAATGAGTCAAATTATTCATATATCTCTGACCATCACTTCAGAGTCAGACATGGCGAAGAACATTCAAAGCTTAAGAATATCTCTGCTGGAATACCACAGGGCAACGTACTTGGACTTGTACTTACCTGTTTTTAACCACCAACGACATTTCACAGACCGAGGGAGTAGTTACGGCAACATTTACCGATGACACCGCTCTGCTTGCTACCAACAAAGATATTCAGCCGCAAATAAACTACAAACAGCTGTCAACAATGTCATCAAATGGACAAGGAAATGGCGCATCAAGTTAAACGAAGCAAAGTCGACATGCGTCAATTTCACCAATAAAAAACACGACTACATCCCGGCGTTAGTCAATTAGCAATTAATCCCATATGCCCACGAAGCAAAGTACCTGGGCATTATTTTGGAAATAAAGCTACGTTGGAAAGCACATGTGAAGAAAAAACGTGAGCAACTGAACCTCAAACTCAGACAAATGTATTGGCTTCTCGGACGTCATTCCGAGTTATCAATTCACAACAAACTGTTTCCTTACAAGCAAATACTAAAGCCTGTATGGACTTATGGCATCCAACTCTGGAGATGCACCTGATAATCAAACATAAAAGTTATTCAGACGCTCCAAAATAAGGTACTCCGAAGCATCGTCCATGTGCCGTGGTACATTCGCAATGAAGACATCCATCTCGACCTTAATATGCCCAAGGTTGAAGACGAGATCAATAGGTTTGCAGGCAATCACCAAAAGAGGTTGGAAAACCACGAAAATGTCGAAGTGACTTTGCTACTCGACAACAACGGACTTGTTCGGCGGCTTAAGAGACTGAAACCGTTCGAACTAGTATAGTGCTAGTGCAGTGCCTAGACATAGTTCTAAACTCTAACTTCTAACTCGGTTTAAAAAACACATATCACATATTAAATTCAATAGACCAGAAAAATCTAACGTTGCCAATCATTCTTTAAATATAGAACACAATATGTCGATTAAATGGTTAAAACTTGTCAAAGCCATCAATAATCCCAGAGATCTTGACGCATATGAAAGCATTCATATCGTTAAAATAAAGAGAACACGATTAATATAAACAACAGTCCGATCCGATTCCCTATAATTGTCTCTTTTCGTTCTTAGAAAAGAGGTAGAAAGGTCGAGGGCGTGCAAAGAGAGAATAAACACATGTGGTTGCCGTTTCCTTAGGAGAGGTAAATTTGTCCTAATTTTTAGTCGATATATTTTTATTTTTAGTCAGTGTATACGTGAACGTCTTGGAAAGTTGCTGCGTTTTATATGTGTTAGCTTTATTGTGCACCATGTGCGACACTTTGATTAGTGATTTTACCTACCGATGATGACAACTTATTTGTCGAAATAGGATACGATTAGTAATTGTGGTAAGGGATTATATACCTATTTTAAGTTTTTTTCCTGTGTTTTATATATAAATTCGGCATATAAATAAAATTACTTTGTTTTATATAATATATTTCAGAGAAGTTCTGGTTAATTCTTGAACGAGGCGAATTTTATAAGCAAGGTATTTTTCTTTTTTAAGAATTCTTCCTACCATAGCATGCCTCTGCGCCAGGTCGTTTGTAGATAAATGGGGATTTTCCTCTATAGATATGGCAATATCTTGCGCTTTAAAATCATTTGTAGCAGAATTTGTACGATAAATTGTTTGCAAATTGCGAACACCGCCATTTATGTTGTACTTTTTTTAAGTTTTGGTAACAACAGAACGCAAAATTGGCTGCCGATTGGGCTGTACAGTACAGTATTAAAAAGTTTACATACTTCCTGATGAGTTCTTGTTCTATCACCAAAACCGTTCATCATTAATATGTGTATTCTTTTTCTTTCATTTAATTCAACCATTATTGACAAATAACAATTATTTAATGACACAAACAACTAGACCTTGTGATAAAATTTAAAGATTGTAATATTCACGTTAACTTTTTGTTCGAAAAAAAAACAATTTTGTAATCGCCACAACAAAAGAAGAAATAAAAGGAATTGTAGTACTTACTTTTTGAATTGTAAAGGCTTTTATTTAAGCGATCATATCTAAGTATCGAGCAATACTTATGATTTTGAAAATATCCAGAGATAAATATTCTAAAAATTATGATCTTCGTTTGAATGTAAATCTCAAGCTGAACGCTTTAGACCCAAAGTGTTGTATTTTGTTGAAATCGTGTTATCGAGGAAAATCCCAAAATGTAAAAAAAGGTGTATTTCAATTTAAAAAAGTATAACTCTAGTAGATTACATTTTTTGAACACTCTGTATATTTTAAAAATACTTTTAATGTTGGCTTTTCATCCCTAATTTCCGTGTCTAACACTTTATTACCATATTTGTTTTTAAATTAACTGATATTTACAGGGTTCCAGACATTTGCATATATCACATACAAAGATTAAAAACTGATCAAAATTACCACATCCTTAAGCTATTTGTAGACTAAATTTAAAGCATTTTTATAAGTCAAATAATTTCAAATGCTTCTAATTTTTGTACCCCTTCTGTAAACAATTACACATATTAAATTTGGTTTTTTACTGATTATAATAAATTTTTTCTATACATTTGGCGTTTCCTAAAATTATAAATATTTTAATTTCTTTCAATGTTAGTAAAAAGAGTGCCAATGCTATCTCACCGGTGCTGTTAGCTCATTCAATTAGTTTTAATTAAGCCTTTCTTTCGATCATGCAAAGCCTTGCTTTTTCTGAATACCGATTGTGTGGGCTTTAATACCGTGGTACATTAGATTAAATACCGCTTTTATACAACATTATGTATGCGTCCGCAACGCTTGCATCTATCCAGAAATAATTTTTATCCAATACATTAAACTACCTGTACATCTGATCGCTAATGCACTTGAACAGGTATTATGTTTTTTATTTCGTGTTCTTAATGGCGTTGGAATTTAATTGGTTGGAAAACGTGATATTAAGGAATAGGTTTTTTTAAATGAACTACTGATTTATGAGTAAAAACTTGAATTGGAATTTAATGGATTAATTTTAGTTGAAAAGTATGAATAAGATTCTTGGTTAATAACATCTTTAATAGAATACCTTTAATTTAGTGTCACCTTATGAAGTGAATCATAAAGTCTGATTAATCTCCACTTATTTTTAGATAAAATCAAATTCAATAAACTATATCAAACCAAATTCTATTACACATATCGACAAGGAGAATAGAAAATGTAAGCTATTATTTAAAATTGTAGTATACACGTGCAAGGAAGATTTGAAGAAATAAGTATCGAGCATATATAATAAGAAAATATGTTTTTAACCAACTTTTGATTCTGTTGATAAAGAAATTACATGAACGTTTTAGGGAAATCTCAGGGCTACCCAAATTAAATCAGACAACGAAAATTATTCACGAATGGAGAGTAATAGGGAATAATGAACTTTTCTTTTTCAAAATAATTCCAATAAAACTTTAAATAACATAAAAGAATGAACAACAAGTTTACAGACAGTAATTGTATTTCATAAACTCCAAATAGGTAAAAATAATAGAATTGATAGTATTGCAATAGTGACAGAAAGAGAGAAAAATTATTGAGTACATATATTCATAGGAATATACTGGAAACTGGAAGAAATATATAATTATAGACGATTTGGATCAAAATAAAAATACAATAACGTGCTATGGGTGAAAATAAATTTGATAACAAACATCAAAGTACTTAATGCTAAGGCTCTAAGCACTCAACCCCTATATTGCTACATACAAGTAAGAGAAATATTGTCTAAAAAATCAGATAATATATAATGCAACTGTACCAAACGTTTGAAAAAGTTTACTGGGGAAACAAGTATGGATTAGTTAAGAAATGAAGTTTTCTGAAAAAACCGCGTTAAAAAATAAAAATTATTTAAAAACAATTATCCTAGTACAAATATCTAGAATAATGATGAAGAAAATCGACACAACAGATTGAGAGATTAGTAGAGACGAATGTAGGAATGGTTTGGACCAACTGAGATTAACAGGCAACTGGGAATACATGCAATAAAAGACAATATGATAAAGGAGTTAAGAAAATCATGAGGACGAAATGTGTATTTCCTAGTGGGCCAGTGTACTGATTAATATAATTATAATTTCGGGGCTTAGAATATATAGCTATATGAAGCTGCAGCAGAGCAGCTATTATGATCGCGTTATATTGTATAATAGGATGGCAATGTGGCTAACATTAAGCATCAACCTATTATTACCCCATAATTTTACTTCGAGATGCTCATTTTGATTAGTATATATATATATATATATATATATATATATATATATATATATATATATTCAACGGAAAACATCGATGTTCAAAGCTATATGTAAGTAGGAGTTGAAGAGATTCATAGCTTAGCGACTTACTAAACCAACACTTCTACTACTATAAGTAATAATTTTTTCTAATTTTGCATACTATATTGTGTATCTCTTACTTCATTCTATAATAATCTTTGATTTTTTCGTGTCATGTGTACAGTTTATGTAACCCTCCCGAACATTTTTCTTCCGTTGATAGTCGCTAATGAAACAGCTCTTGTTAGTTCTTAATACTTATGTCTAGTTAGCGCAGTCATGATATTGCCTCTCGCACTTGTGTTTTTACCTTTCCTAAATACCTTCCGATTACCTTATATTTACCACCTAAAAATTCAGCGCTTATTAAGTAAATTTCAACAGTTTAAAGTCATACTTTGTTTATAAGAAATCTCTAATATTACTTTCACTTTTGTATCCCGTTACAATTCCTTGTATTAATATTTTTAATATAACTTTTCCCATGCCTATTTTGCTACCATCATTTTTTATTTTGAATTCCTAGAAATTATACATGAGTAGTTATCTAGTTTCTTCAGTTTACGAGCTTTCCTTAATTTATTCCTAAAGATTGAACTTTTCTACGCAGGTGTTCATGTGTTTGCAATGGTGCCTTTAATTAAGTTAGTTTAATGTGGTAGGTGTGCTTCCGTTACTTCTTATTCTTTTATAAGTTAGTTTACATGTTCATTTCTATTACGCATAGGTGGCGTGGATGATTTTCTGCGTCGACATTTTTTAAGAAAGCCGCACTCAAGTCATTCATTGATATTCCGATTAGCTTCCGATCAGTTGGCTCAAATAATCACCGTTGTGTGTGATCACAGTGAATACTGGATATAAACGACTATCTGAAATTGCCAAGGAAGATATTCATCTTGAAAGTTTCGATTACTATTTGTTTGGATGGATCGTTGAACGGGATTTTCCAGGATTTAGACAGCTGCTGACGGTGGAATCGACTAAGTGACCCTTCATAATTGGAGGTTATCGAGATCGCATTCAATACCGTGATCCGGGGAGATTTTCATGGTAAATGTATGCCGTCATTCAAAGAATCGATCAGAATGCCCTCCGCAATTAGTATTTAGCAGTTGGGAAATATAAAGGGGCGTATCAGTAAATGGTACAATAGTAGTAATAGTATTTAGAATGAAATAAAGATATACCGATAGGACCAGCTCTCAACGGGCCATACCCAGCAATAAGTGGCAACAGCGAATCCCCTCTACGCGCAGTAGCTTACATTACCATACATTGCAGAGTTATGAATTTAGTAAGACTTAAACCGCGCAAGAATATAGTCGTTTGCATATTCATTCTGTATACGTAATTTGCCAATTTGTTTCAGATATAATAAGGTCGTTATATCTCCAAGTTATTATTATTGTATTCTTAGCTGCTACGGAAAAGTAATTTTAAGTAATAAAAAAACAATAACGTTTTCTAAAAGATAAAAGTAAAAAAATCAATAATTCTGCAAAATAAATTTTAATTCTAAGAAAGTCACTAAATATAGGATTCGAAAATACCGCCCTCTCTCCCCAAACAATAGCCGAGCCTATTGTAAAACTCCCGCCTCACTCCCTCGAGATTTCTAGGGGTTATTGTCTTGAAAATTCTAAACAGTTGAACTTGCAACTGTTGCAACCTTTACGTTTGCACAGCTAGATACGAATGACGGGCAATCTATAGCTCTCGATCATCGGACTTATGTATGCGCACGCGGAGTGGCATCGTACATACGTTGCCACATCGCATTACGTTCCATACGTATATAGTTGCGTATGGCCCGTAGCGGGCTGGACCTATCGGTATACTATTACTCATTGAGGAATATCTTTATTGCTGTAGTGTTAAAAAGATTTCCGACAAAAATATTCCTCTACTTAACGCCCCTTCCCGAGATCTCTGCTTATTTTCAAAGTGCTATCATAGTGATTACATAACCGACTTTACTTAGCAATCAAAATAGTCAGTACCCCATTCCCACTGACCCAATTTTAAATATTTTTAAAAAAGAAGAAGACTTAAAATTTTGTATGTTTTCTTAAACTCAAATATTTGTATAGCAGCCCAGAAGGTTTAAACTAATATTATACTCGAAATTTTTTTCTTTGATAATTTCCAGATTAACACAGTATTTACAACAATCACAGAAAAACTACATACAAACGTACGTTAAACTTGTATCAACAAATATAAACGAACAATAAGAATAAGAACGTATAAATATTACACGTAACGTAATTATTTTAATGCTGAATTTATTGCTTAAACATCCTCGTTTCTCGGTAAAGTTGAATTCTGACAGTCATTAAACATTACATACATTAAGGCATGGCAAGTATAAATTCTAATAATAAACTAGTAAGTTGTATAGTAAGACACAAAAATGTAGTTTTATCGAAACAATATGCACATGGTAATGTACGAGGCAAGTACCGTGGCTAACGTTTGCCAGTACTTAAAAACCATATACATATATAAATAACTATTATATAGTGCTTTCCAATAGTAATAAAACATATAATATGAACATGCAATAAACGTTAGTTAAAATTTGTTTGCATTTACGACAGGCTAAATATATTACTTAATTGATTTTTGTCTGAAAAATTGGTGACTGGCTTAATTAAACTTGCTAAATTAACCACTAATTAAAGAACAAAATTATTTTTAATATCCAAAAATATTATTAAAAATCGAATCTGAAAAATACAATACAAATTCATATATTTGTGAAACCATCTCTCCAGAGACGTAGACACGTGTTTTATCTTTCTACAGAATCATCGGCCCGTCGCGCTGAAGAGATACGTTTCACAAAGCAACGACCTTGTCATATCATAAAAGTTATTAAGACAGACCGTAGAAGAACATTCAAGGCTGGTCATTACGAACGCCGAAACAACTAACACTGTCTCAATAAGAAATGCAGAACTAAGCCTGGTGCTTTTATCTTCGATACAACCGCGATTGCAGAAGCTCTATTAACGTGTCTTTAATCTTTATCGGACACTGAATGCGTATATAACAAAATAAACTGCGCTCTGGCTTAATAATTTCTGTGATATAGTAAGGTTGCTGCTTTGTGAAACGTATCTCTTCAATGGGGCGGACCGACGATTCTTCTTCTTTGTCGTGCTCTCATGACTGAGAAATCATGATCCCATCTGTAGGTACAGTTACTCAGGTTTTCTTTCCACGTTTCACCGTCTTTAGTTTCTGTTAACAGGTCTTGCAACGGTGTGCTTGTTATTTCTTTCATTTGGCCAATCCACCTGCTTGACGATCTGCCTCTGGTCTTTTACCCTCAATCTTGCCTTGGACAATTAGTTTTTTTAGGTTATCTCCCTCTCGACTAGTTGTGTGTCCAAACTGCAGGATTCTTCTGCGGCATATCTTAGATAGTTCATCCTTGGTGCGTTTTTAGGTCCAAGGTATACATAGCATACGCTGCCATCACCACATTCCAACTGCATCTATTTTTTTCCTGTCCGAGGCTTTAATTGTCCACTCAATTCCATACAGAAAAATTGAGAATATCAGGGATTTAACTAATATGGTTTTAGTGTTTCTCGTAAGTAATTTTCCGGTCTTTCCATATCTTGTTCAGGTTCGCCATTGCACCTCTCGCCATTGAGATACGCGTTACTGAAAAAAATGCTTTTGTTCGAACTCGTAAATATAATTATAAACAACTTTACACTATCAACGCTATTCATATACTACATACATACAGCACGCGAAGCGCTGGCTAGGTGGGACAAGTACGACATGATCCAAGAGAAGCTCTGAACCTACCAAACTTTTCGGTCTTCGACGACACTGTGATCTAATCAATTAATCAAGGATGGTGGTCTCTATTTATGAGATGAAACTAGCCATAAAAGATACATGACAAGAATTTAACATAACCTTCGTTTTATTTGAACATATTCAAATATAAATAATTTGTTGCGGAATTTAGTGCAGCAACTTCGTTTATTCTTACTGAATTTATTTAAAGCCGACGTGTTTTGTCTGTCTAAAATCCCACACTCTACGATTATTTATATAATAAATACCCGACACGTAATTTAGTTAATGTTTTTAGCTTAGTTTAACATTTTATTTATAAATTTTTCATAAAATACCTATATTTAATTAATTATTACCACTTCATTTTAAATTTCACAAGTAAACATCACGAATAGCACGCTATAAAGGTAAGTGATGGTTCGCCGAAACTAATTAAAATGACAAGTAATTTATTCAAATTCCACCGGTCATTAAGGAACTTCTCTTTAACATGCCTTCCTATTCATACATGGAATGTTTTAATAGAGAGTTTTAACATATGGATTTCGTAGGTATCATTATGCTAATATAGCTATTAATTTTTAACAATTATTTAATGATTTAATGTATAATAGTATAATTTCTAAAGAATAATATATATACTTCAATTAATTGAATTTTGTTATTAATTAATTAAATTGGTAAAGTTGCGTTCTGGTGCTTAAAACTTAATTTAGTTTATTACTAAATTGTTAAAAGTATGGAGTTTTTTCTTAGTCAAAAACAAATTTTGAATTCAGCAAACATCACATAGAACATTTGTTTGCAGATTTTGTCTTTACTCTTAAAGTATTCGGTAAAATATAAAATTCGATGTCATCAATCATTCTCGAAATTACATTTAATCTCTAAAATGAAGTACTAAATTTCCTGAAATGCAATACTAATTTTACTTACTGAAAAACAAATTTTTAACCTCAAATTCAGTTGTAATATTTTTTTCAGTCTAATAATTCTAATAAAATTCTATGATCTACTATTTATGAATAGCCTCAATTTTGATAAGTTATGTATATTTCCGTTTGTTATACATGCAGCTGTTGGCGTGTTTTGTTATATTTTCGGATACAGACCATTCATTAACAAGCAAATTTCATGCGTTTCCCGTTAAAAATCTTAGACTGGAGATACTCATTTAAAATATAATGATAATAGTTATAAAAAAGTAAATAATTGGTAAAGAAAAAGTATAAACATGGGTCATTCATATTTTAAGATTTAACAGAATTAATGATCATAATTTGGAGTGTAATAGTAAAAGTATCGGTATGTTTATCTTGAAACACAAAATGTAAATGTAAAAGAGATGCTGGGTTTAAAAATTAAGATCATAAATATACAGGGTCTGTCTAAATTCAACCGACAAAAGTTGTGTGGTGATGTAGGGTAATAATTGGAAGAACTTTATTAACTTTTTGTTCTGGAAACGTCTTATTGAAAAGTTAAATGGTTTTAAAATACTTTATGTCGACTGACATGTTAGGCAACTTTTTATACATTTTATTAATAGATACTAAGGATAATAAGAGACATAAAATTGCTATTTAATCCTGTACTGCACCATTAGGATAATTTTTTTTTATTATCACTGTCGTAGTATTTTAAATTTTATATTAAAAATTTACATGGAATAATTGCAATAACAAAATTAGAAAATTTTATTTTAGGAGAATAAAAAGAGACAATGAAATAGGAACAATACAATTAAGAGAAAAGTTAAAGGTACTAGAGAATGTTACTGTTGTTCTTTTAATGTCCTTAGAACTAGAACTACACCCCTAGAAGTACAACCCATAATTGTAGCTAAAGCCGTGGAACTTTTTGAGGGATCTTCTGCGATCGCGTCCAAAACATGCTCGTGAAAATCAGCAGTTTGTAGAGTACGTAAGCGACATACATTTCGTCTCCTAACCTGCAGATAGATTAGTATTAGCGGAGATGTTGTTTCCAAATAGGAACTTTACCTGGAAAGAACCAGTTTCTCTAGGAGGCCGATCAATAGCTCTAAACCAAGACCGCATAACGACTGTGCGTTGCTCTACTGGAACCTACACATTATTTTAAAACCATTTAACTTTCCAATAAAGTGATTCCAGAACGAAAAGATACTAAAAAAGTTCTTCCATTTATATTACCCTCCGTCACCACAAAAATTGTGTCGGTTGAATTTAGACGGACCCTGTATAATAGTTCTATACAAACAAAGTCATTCTAGATTTAGCATTCTTTGGCAAATTTATGGAAATAGAGGTAGAGTAATAAATCGTGCAGTATAACAATGGTTCAAAGTTTCGTTCGAAATATGATTGATATTTGACCAATGCCAAATAACGTAGGCATTGGCAGTAAAGCTTGTCTCATCACAGTCGACACATTTTTAACTAAAAAAAGAATTACTACACGGTACGAATTAGACAAAATAGCCATTGCAAAAAAATAGTTTTTCTTCACAGAACGGAGGCTTTCTGAGACTGAACTTGAAGAGGAAATTAGAAGTAGGTCACATATAAAAATATTCTTAAAAGGCAATAGTATGACAAGCTTTGTGGAAGAGAGACTCTATGCTAAACCGCAGAAAAAAAAACCTCGTGATAAGCATGTTGGATTTGTCAGGCAATCAATGAACAAATGTAATTATTTCATGATAACACTAGATGACATACATCATGAATCATTGGCAAAATTTGGATATTACAATAATCTGTCTTATTCTATATAAAAAAAAAAGGTTGAAGTATATCAATACGTTAAGCACGTATTACGCATTTGTTACAAATGAAACAGATATGCAATATACACGTTTGTAACTGTACACATGGACATACACCTCGTATTTTCCAGCATTTACTTCTGCTTAAGACACGTGTTTCTGCCGTCTACTATTAAGCGTCATCAGTTAAGCTAGTGATGTAAGTAAAGCTTAAACAAATCTCCTCATAAGGTATAGCAAATTTTGTCCTATCAGGTGGCACCATATAATCTAGTGACCGAAAGTGGCAACCTTCCCTTGACCGGCTATGCCGGTACAGAAGAGAAAAAAATACGTATATAGGTAGGTGTAAGTCCTTAAACCATTTTTTTTGTATATTTGCTGTCATCTGGCATCCTGTTAATGGGCTTACACCTACCTATATACGTATTTTTTTCTATTCTGTACCGGCATAGCCGGTCAAGAGAAGGTTGCCACTTTCCACATAGTCTCTTTCGTCCGTCAGATGTGGTGCCACCTGATAGGACAAAATTTGCTATACCTTATGAGGCGATTTGTGTAAGCTTTACTTACTTCACTAGCTTAACTGATGACGCCTAATAGTAGATGGCAGAAACACGTGTCTTAAGCAGAAGTAAATGCTGGAAAATACAAGGTGTATGTCCATGTGTACAGTTACAGACGTGTATATTGCATGTCTGTTTCATTTGTCTTATTCTATCTTCCCTACTCACCGAACTCTACAGCCGCGGATTATCATGTTTTTCAATCGCTTTGGGCAGGAAGACTTTCACAAGTGATAATAAAGTCCACAAATGTTTAAATAAATAGCAAAAATTTTCATATATAAATTAAGTAAATAGCATAAAAATAAAAACGTTATTTATGTCTCCACCTGATTTATGCACATTTTCTAAAATAACTTGTGAACGAAAAGGCAAAAAAAGATCTAATTTCACAAAAAGGTGTGAACATAAACACAAGTAATTTTGCATTTCTAATTATAAGCACTTGTAAAATAGTGAGATTCCACTTAAATTACAAGTTTTAATATATTATGATGTCATTCAGAATTTACACCAAATATTACTTAAAAACTTTTCTAAGCAAGTTTTCATGTTTACAAGTAGACCATGGACTACGAGAAAGTAGTAAACGTCAAACTAGATACGGTAAAGTATTTAGCGAAGAAAATGGCATTGCTGTACACTTGTACACACTTCAATTATACAATTGCAATATGAAAGTAGGTTGACATGCATATAGCAATAGAATATGAACTTTACACATCATTCTTCATATGTACAGGGTGGCCCAAAATGACCGAAGGGGTTTTAATTCCTTATAACTTTTTTATTATAATTTTTCTTTTTTTGTTTTCAGTATTTTGTAAAGAAGACTTGGGGAATTTAAAATGGAACAGTTCACAATTGAACAACGTGCCAAAATCGTTGACCTTTATTTCTCAAATCAACGATCCATTGCGAGATATAATTTTTTTAAAAATATTTTCTATTAATATACTGTATTTAAAATACAAAAAATTTAATAATTATGTCTTAAATAAGAAGTTATACTGAACTCAAACCCCTTCGGTCATTGCGAGATATAATTTTTCATAATTAAATTAAAAATATTCTCCATTAATATACTGTATTTAAAATTAAAAAAAATTAATAATTATGTCTTAAATAAGAAGTTACAATGAACTCAAACCCCTTCGGTCATTTTGGGCCACCCTGTACTAGTATTTAATATAAAGTTTTATGACATATATTCATCAGTAATAAATACAGAGGTTTACTTTAAAAAATAATAAATGTGAGATTACGAGCTTTTATAAATGTAAAGATAACTTATTTTAAAGATATACATGAGCAGAATCTTGTTTCATATTACTTGAATATCTAAGATATGCAATTTATATACGTATAATCGCATATTCATTATATAGCTATATATGAAAAAACATAAATACTGTGTTATGTTGTATACAAAGAAATATTCTTGCCTCTCTTTCCAATTACATACCAAATTAGAGCTTTACTACTGGTGTATATTATATATTGTTTGAGTTTGGTTATATATAATAT
This sequence comes from Melolontha melolontha, assembly GCA_935421215.2. Taxonomy (NCBI): domain Eukaryota; kingdom Metazoa; phylum Arthropoda; class Insecta; order Coleoptera; family Scarabaeidae; genus Melolontha; species Melolontha melolontha. The sequence continues at coordinate 62,561,206 of OW285239.1, forward strand.
TAGGATTTAAGAGTTAACCAGGTAAACTAATGGTTAGTTTAATTGAATATAAAGAACATAACTGTTACATTTCGAAAAAAAGGTCTGATGAAAATATTTGATAAATGGAAAATGTGAACTAGAAACCTATAAAGATATATTACAAGATAAATTTTACTTAGTTAACAAACACGGAAGGAATATTTTTAATGGATTCATAGATTTGTTTGATCAACGTCTGTACTTTACTGGCCACATTTTATCTATTTGCAACTTCGCTTCACGTGTTCTTAGTTTTTTTTTCGATCCTGCCTTATATTTTCAAATTTAGATACGCTAAAGACCTTAATTGTAGACAGGTTCCTTCAAAACTCGAATATGCATCCATTATTTGTTCTCCTATTATGTATTATGAAGTTACTGGTCGAGAAAGTGCAGAGAAGGTTTTTAAATATTTAACCTACAAATCACCTGGTAACTAAACTGCCAAGGGTGTTGACTATCAAGAATTCCTACAGGAACCTTATTTCTGATAACAGAGAAGTAGGGAATGATAAGTTGATGATTAAGTTTGTCAACAATGGCATCGACGCTTCGAACTTACTCCGTGCTGTTGATATCATTGCGCCAAAATTTGATATAAGATCCAGCGAAACATTCACCGAAGCTAGAATCAAACGTAATTCCTAAAGCACCTATTATAATATGACTAATAGGAAAACCCAAATATGGAAGTAGAAGACCCAAAAATATGAGCATAAATATGCAAATCATTCAGTCAAAATATGCACAAAAATGTTGAAAATATGCAAATAAAAAATACTTATAGTACATAAATTTATTGATTCACTTAATAATAAACAGACATTTTAATTTTTCTACATACTGAACTAAACCTAAATATGCATTTATTACACAAAGTAAGTCGTCGTTAGTTGTAAAAACAGTAATACAATAAATGCTTCTCGAAGTCTCACTTAAAAAAATTTGTCTCCTGTCTGAATATAAAGATTTATAAATGGTAAACCCCTTTCCACATCAACCGATGTAATAGGGGCTTAATACTGCAGGATCCAAATCAATGGATTCAGTAAATTCTCCCTCTAAAATATTAGCTACTTAGCTAAGAAACCGAAATCCATATTTTTTTTCCACCACAATTTTTAAGTTTTGAAAAATTTTGTCCCCGACTTTGCTTGCGACAATTTGAAAAGCTGCCTCAGATTATTTTCCTAGTTCTGCGCTTCGGGTTAATGACAAATTAGATTCCTCGATTTATGTTATTGTTTTAGAAACAAAGCTATAATTGGTTTTTATAAACGAAAGTTGTTTTATTTCTTTCTTTTCGAATAATTACTGAACATCATTGAAGGATTGGGAAGATTCGTCAGACAATTCTGAAATTAGATCTTTTAGTTGACAGAAATTCTCGCAATAAAAAAAGTGGCTTCCAACCAAGTGCCCCATTGTAATAACAGGTTGAGGTGGAAGAGAAGTGTTTGGCAGTTTTTCTTTATACAGGGTGGTCCACGGGAAACGGACGTTTTTGAATCGCGCAGTACTTGGCGACTGGTGGAGGGAGAAACTCGCGGTGAAGGTTATTCAACTCCCCACTCCATGCCATTTAGTTGTCATCATGCCGCTGTGGACGAAAGATCATCGCGTGTTTGTATACGATACCTTTGTAAAAAGTGGTGAGTCTGTTATTGAAACTCAACAATGCTTTAGGCGTCACTTTCGTATTGGTCGTCATGGTGAAGTACCAAGTCGGAATACAATTTTAAGGTGGGTGAATACATTTAGATCTAAAGGATCAGTAATGAAAACAAAGCCACCCGGCCCTACTCGTACTGCACGTACACCACAAAACGTGGATAGAGTGAGAAATGCAATTCAGCGCAGTCCCGGCCGTTCCGCAAGGCGTCACGCAATGGAACTTGGACTGAGTAAGAGCACAGTGAAACTCATCTTACACAAGGATTTAGGGTTTCATCCATATAAAATTATGATTGTACAGAAGTTAAATGAGCCTGATCATCAACAACGCATTACGTTAGCTGAGACAATGTTAAACATGTTTGAAGAGAATGAGGATATGAAAATTGTGATGAGTGATGAAGCTCATTTCCATTTGAATGGGATTGTTAATAAACAGAACTGCCGTTATTGGGCCTTGGAAAATCCTCGTGAGCTACATCAGAGACCATTGCACAGTCCAAAAGTCACCGTTTGGTGTGCTGTAGGAAAATGTGGAATTTTCGGACCATTTTTCTTTGAAGAAAACGAAAGTACTGTGACTGTGACTTCTGAACGATATGTGAATATGATGACAGACTTTTTCATTCCGGAACTTGAAAGACAAGAAATCGATCTCGATCACGTATGGTTTCAGCAGGACGGCGCTACTGCTCATACGGCCCGAGCCTCTATGGCAGCAGTTCGAGCATTGTTCCCAGGGCGAGTGATCTCACGGTTTGGTGATGTTGCGTGGCCACCACGTTCACCGGACTTATCAATGTGTGACTTCTTTCTATGGGGTCACCTGAAGGCACATGTTTACAAAGAAAAGCCACGTACTCTAGAAGAATTGAAGACTGCAATTCGGAACCAAATTGAACTAATCAATGAACAGTTATTGATAAAAGTGGAAACAAGTTTTCGAGAAAGACTTGAAATGTGTGTCCGTTGCAATGGCCGTCATTTGGGTGATGTAATTTTTAAAAATGAATCAAGGTATTTTTTTTGTAAATGGCATAACCTTACCTTTACTTCTATAATAATAAAATTTGTCTATGTTTAAAACTTTAAGAGCAATTGTTTTTTTAATCCATCCGTTTCCCGTGGACCACCCTGTATAACTGAACCCTTATAGACGCTTTAAGGAAGATTTTTTCATGTTGGAAATTAAACTATTTATAAGACGAAAATGTTTCCTAATCTCTTCAGCAATCCTATTTAAAGCATGAGCAACACGTGTTACATGTATAAAGTTCAGATAAAAGATTTTCAAATTTTGCCCGGCCTTTACGGTGCCGCATCTGACAAAATCAGCAAAAAATTATCTCCAGGAAGAGGAGTACGAAGAAAAAATGTTGATAGTTCCCTTTGAACAAATCTGGCCACTGTGAGTGCATTTGTTTCTTCTAACTCTTTAGAAAAACAATGAGGTTTGGCAGAATCTCGTCGCCAAGAACACCAATCAATAAATGAAATAAAAAAAATAAATGAATTTTAGCTTTAATTTCCTCAATTACCTCCAAATACAAGGAATGTACGCCGGGACATTGAATTTGCAATACTTCTGGAGAAAAGAAGTGAAGTTTTGATTAGGTAGCTTTGACAAGGGATTATTTGGCGTCATCATTGCATGACATAGGTCTCAGCTAAAGATGTTTTGTTCGTTTAGCTTTTCGGACATTGGTTGGAAACATTGCGTTAATGTGGGTTGTGACACGTCTCCAGATTTAATCTTGCCCAATTTAGTAATATAAACAGAAGTTTTCACATGTTGGTATATTTGATATTTTTGATCGCATGATATATACAATGAAAAAAACATAAATTGAAATATCAAATTGAAAAGCAATATCAATATTTAGATCTAAATCCCTAACAAGTAAGTTCAAAATATTAAACGAATAATATTAAAAAAATTTCTTCATAATGGAAGATTTATAAAATTGTTTGTCTAGAACTTTTAAAACGTCTGCCAAAGATCTACATCATTCAAAATTCTTTCAATTGTGCACAATATGCAATATATGCAAAACATGCGCTCTACATTTTTGGGTTCTTCTTATTTTTCTTCTGTTTTGGGTTGGACCCCAGCACGTCCAGGCACTTGAGCATGCTGCTCTTTGTACTATCCCCAATAGACCTCTCAGTTCCACTCTGTTAGCCTCGTGTCCTCGATAAAAGCCGCTATCCTCCTCAGGGAAAGTTTGAATACACTCGTAGGATCCAATAGATCTCTCCCGAAATATTTCTGTGTGAGTTCTTTCAGTTGCTCACACGTGCATATTACATGAAGGCTAGCTTCCTCCTGTTTTCACATCTCCTACACCAGGGCTCGCTAACCAAGCCCAAGCTGTGCAGATGCTTCCTTAAAGGACAAAGTCCGGTTACTAACCCTGTAATTATTTTAATTTTTTTTTGTTACTACGAATTAGGTTGGCTAAAAACCTTCCATCTAGCTCTCTTAGTAGTGTTTTGGTATGGAGTTGACCTTCCGTTAACCTCAATTTCTTTTTATTTTCTCTTTGTAGCCATAACCAGATCTCCATTTTAGCGGATTCCTTAGCGCTTCTAGATTCGAACTCGAGACCTCGGCATGATAAACCAGTGACTCATCATTTTAAATTTAAATACACAATGAAAAGTATACCTACATATCTATAATATTGATATTATAAAGAGTCAATATACTTTTAATTATTACGATGTTTTATCAACATTTCAAAAAACAAATTTCGGATGAATTAGACCATAGCCTGCTTACACATCAAAATTATTATAGTTAATTGTACAACTAGTTTTTCATGAATTTGTAGGTTCAATTAACGAGAGCTAAGCCTGAGTTAATCAAGCAAATGAGTGAAAAATATGGATTTTCAAAAGGTGTTAAAACACGTAGCTTTGATTAGCATAGTGTATTTGAAAGCCGAATATGATAAAGAATCTAAGTTATTGATATTTCACGATTTTGTGTTACCCAAGTCACTTGCTTCATAAGGTTGCCAATTTTCTGAATTTTCCAAACATAGAGTGCTGGTCACTATTTTCGGTATTCTTGCGCAATGCCGATTCTGCCGATTCTGGAGTTGACATTACACTGTTAAAAAGGCATGATGGTTGGTCATCGACATCGGTCGCGGAGAGGTACATCGAGGAAAGTATGGAGAATCAAATGAAATTGCTCGACCTGTTATACCAGCTGAAAAACCTTCCACTTCTGTAACATAGATTGTCAATGAGTGAGTACGTTGATTTGTAGAACCAATTCGAAATCGTTAGAGAAGTTGCTGAAAATTCTTCTACAGCTTATTTGAACAAGTATGATAGTTGAATGAATACAGCGCTGCCAATATCAATTTTCATCAGTGTAATCAGTAATTTAAGTTTAAAACTATATAATATGTACAAATTGTTAAACAAATTCGTTAAAAAAGTAAAAATAGTGAAAAAAGAGGATATCTTAAATACGATTTCTTGACAAAAAAGGCTTTTTTTTATCACTATTGAAAAAATACTATTACAGTATTGCAACATTTAAGTTACATATAATCCTTAGTTTTTTTTACATTAAAAAAGAATGAATATTCTTATCAAAGAAAATAAAAAACAGTAATTATGTATATATGTATATTATTTATAATGTGTTGAAAAAGTATTAAAACATCTGAAATGGGTAATTATGCGCATTTTAAATTTTTAAAGTTAAGATTCAGATATTAACCAACGTAAACTTAAAAAATATATCTAAACAAAATCTATATAAGACTCAAAAATAATATTTTCATTTACGTAATTAAGACAACTCTTGTAAGGCAAAGAGCGCTATAATTAAGAGGTTGGTGAACAGCGTGTAAGAGCATCGGACAACAGGAGAGTCCCATTGGTCGAAAGTTCGAATCTCGGAGCCGACATGTGAGAGGTTGATTTTTTCGAGATGGGTATCCTCTGTCGGTCACCCTTAAATGTTGAGGAAGTGAAAATCAACATTTCTACCCTCTTACAGTGAGGAGGTGTAGTAACAAAGTCATATTTATACCCACAATGAGCCGCTACACACACCACAAAAAAAGTTCAATTGTGTTGTATTTTGCTATATTTACCCAAAAATAAAAAGAAACAAGTATATTAGGTTTTAGTTTGCATTACCAATGATATGTTAACTTCTTTCCCGTAAATGTATACATTTTTATTAAAAGTGGCCTGATCTACAGAGTAAAGCCAAATATGATTTTTACTTAAAATACTTCAAAAAAGATTTTAGCCATTATTTGAAAGATTACAAACTGTGAGACCCTTATCTAATCATAAGAAAAGAGGGCGCAACATATGATTCAAAGAAGAAGAGCCAAGAAGTTTTATAATGGAGGAGCTTTAATCGAAAAATCAAAATATATTTTGATTACATACTTATAAGATCTGACTTTATTTGAAATTCATATTTGGGTAACAAAATTCACCATTATATTCAATATATTCATTTTTATATACAATTATATAAACAACAACATAATTTGAAACATACTCGTACTTGAGTAGGTAACACCTACCAATTTTGTATAATACAAAAGTATTTTTAATAATATATAATATTATTAAAAATACTTTTGTATTAATTATATATACGATTATCAATTTTGTTAGACCGATATAAATAAAGATATTATAAACTACAAAACTGGTCTATTTTCCCCCAAAAAAACTTGAAAATAATAATTCATACCTTAGCATCCCCTAAGAGCTAGACGCTAACTACAGAGGGTATTGGCCAGGCATGTGTAATTATCACTTAAGATACTTAGCTGTAGACACTCACCTTAAACGAAAAAGAAAATTACGAAAACCTTCTCGGACATCTGATGTTACGTTTTAAATTTCTTTACTTATGTACGTATTATCGCCTGGTATATGCGGTTCGCTTAAATTTCATCATTTTCATTTTCTCGAGTACGTTTTCGCCATCTGTGTAATTTTATTTCTATGGTATATTCGCCCCTCCCGACCGCTAGCGATTTTAGATGCAGGTGGAGAGATAGACATTCGTTGACGTGCCGTAAGTGAGCACGGTGGGTTATAGGCGCTTTCGATCACACTCTTGAGGGTAATCGAGTGACGTAATTCTGCGTAGTTTGAAAAGTCGCATTTTTAGCGGATAAGAACGCAGAGCGTTAACAGTCACGGATTGCCGAATACCCTTCGCCAATAAATGGCGGAAAAAAGGAAAAAATCCTTTGTTGCCTGAGTGCCTATGATTGGCAATTTTGGAACATGAGTACGGACTATTGCAGCTCTCCGTAAGTAGTAATCCAGGCCCCAGACACTTTCATCTAATCAAAGAATCTAAATCCGACGAATCACCTTTAATTACCGTCATCCCCTGGCCTCTGCGATTCCAGAGGACAACAGGGATTCGTATATTTTCTTGGTATAAATTTTGACTCTTAAATTTCCGTTTTGAAGTTTTCAAAATTTCATATATTCACTAACTTTCACGATTAATTTTTTTATCTGTTCATATTAGAATCTTTGTAGTGTTTCTTTTTTTTTTTTTGTAATAATTACTGTAATCTAAATTCTATTTGATTGCAATTTCATTTGCTTTGGCAATTTATAACATCGAATTTTTAACGTAATATTTTTCTTTTCATTTGCCGCTTATATATAAAATTATTTTTCATAAAAAATATTCTAAATGTATTTCTGTAATGTGAGATTTTCTTCTCTAATTTTTTTGTGCCAACATCTGTGCTTGGTCGTCGCTGGTATAAACAAAAAATCCGTCTGCAGCTCGTGCAGGTGTTGTTATTGCGATTTAAAATTTATTTGATTGAAAACTTTATTGTTCAATTTTTTTTAAATTTAAATGAGATATACGTAATACCAATTATTTGTTATTACTGAAATTACTATTAATTTGTAAAGCTTTCGTATGGTACCGTAGGAAGACTAATTTGTTTCTTTAATTAGCTGTATTCTAGACTTTTGAAGCCTTTTAGGTTTTTTGCGAATTAATTCATTATACTCTGGTTTTTAATATTTATAATATTGTAGTATATTTTTCATTCCTTTAATCAACTTTTATATTTCTTTATTTATTGTCCAGATTACTCATTTTGTCATATATACTGTGTAATCCTTCTGCAGGTTGTATGTTTATGTTTTATTGAAATTTTTGAACAGATTTATGTTCTGCTTTTTTTATTTTGATGAACAAGATATAATGTGTTAATATACGAGTTAACTGTTTTCGAGCCTTTTCTTTACCTTCATTAATGCTGTTTTATTTTATCTTTAGCAAGTTGGAGTTTGAAAATTTTATTTTCAGGTTACAGGTATTCTGTGCAGTATTTTGCGTTCCGGTTGCGCATCTAGCGTTTGTATTTCTTTTGTGTCTGTATACGCATGCGCCTAAGGTCGTGCAATCCCTTTTCTCCGTTTTCCGATTTGAGCTTCCTTTTAGTCTTTTATTTTAGTCACTCACACCCGTCTCCACTGACTAAGGGCATATATAAGCTCCAAGACTATTGTGCGATATGATTACTGGTTTTGTTTGATTTTGACCATTTTCAGACGCCATCGGTGCGCCTGCGCGCGCCGTAGTGCACTGGGTACATTACCACTTGGGAATCGACTGATTAAATCTATTAAAACAGATAATACTTTCAGTTTATTAAGATACAGCAAATTTCATAGGATAATGAAATGCCAGGATATGTTTATAGTCTCTTAATTATAAAAAAGTTCAACGTGCTATCAGCTTTTCTAAAAATTACGATTCAATTAATAATCAATATAATAATATTTATAACGATGTTTTTACTTTTGACTGATCTGAATATATAGATTTTTAACATATTTTTAACATTTCTACATACTTGTAGTTTTTCTTATTCGAAATAATTAATTTAGAAGGATTTGATTTGTTTTTTATTTATCTGTAATTTAATTACACTCAACTAATTGTAGGTATTACTTTTGATGACAAATCAAAATACTTTTTTTAAATTTTATATTATATTTCTGCTTACTAGTATAATAAACTAATACTTGTACATACAGGCTTAGTTAGCGATCTCAAATACAATCACAACTTTTCATAAACGGTTATTAGACAATAGACTAGAAAATAAATGAGCTTTTATTATCATTCAGACAGCATTGCATTTGCATAAGTACGACGGCATGCAGTTTATATACACTCAAGAACCTTGACAAAACCTTGCGCACTCATCGTGCATATGAACAGGAATATCTACACACCAAGCATTCTTTCATATACACAAAACGTAAATCTGTCAATAAATACAGTTAGTTACAAAAGCGCTTACTCGCCTTGTATGTAGAATGACATATTTTTATGCTTTCCAAATGCATATTTAGTTCCAAACAGAATTTTAAAATAGATGTTATTGCTTGTAATACCTGTCTAAGGATTCTGCCCTGAGACGTGTTTCTACTGCTAAACACCTAATGGTATAATAAAGTTTAATAACCCTAATTGTTGGTACTTATCTTTAGAAATTACAGGCTTAGCAAAAAAAAATAGCAACTAACATATTGAACTGTACAAAAGCCATACTCGTACGATTTATTTTTAGATATACTTTACACCGGTATTATTGTATGCTTTGAGAGTTTAATCACAATACAGGCTGTTTCGGAATTGTACGGCACTATGGCATGTGTTCTTTAGCACGAAATAAACAAAAAAGTTCATATAAACATATGTTTCAAATTTAATTTATTACCAAGATACTGGAGTGTAAAGATTATATTTAACAATACAACATTTAGAGTAGCTCGCCAAAGTGGCCACCGTTTTGTTGAATTTAGCATTCAGTATGACGATTCTTGATAGTCGCTGCGGTTTCCACGATCTGATTCATAAGCTCTTCTCGTGTGTCAATAGACGTAGAATTAACCCTAGACTTCATCCAGCTACATAAAAAAATCTAATGGCGTTAGATCAGGAGATCGTGGTGGCTATTGAACAGGTCCGCTTCGACCAACACAACGGTTACAATATGTCGCGTTTAAATCATCAACTACAATATGAGAATAGCGAGCTGGAGCAAGGTCATGCATAAACCAAAGCCCCTGCAAATTGACAAGCGGAATATCTTCTAGAAGCTCATGAAGATTAAAAAAAACGCAAGATAATCTTCAATGTCAAAGTGGCAAAAAGAAGGGGCCGATGAGATTGTCGCCAAGAAGACCACACCAAACAATTATTGAAAAGGTATGTTGGTAATGTGTAGCGAAAATAACTAATCCTATTTCTTGTAAACCAAGATTCATCGGTAACCAGCAGACAGTTCAAGAAGCTCGGATATCGTGTGTATTGTGTAATTAACTACTGAGAGAAATTTTTGCGTTTGTTATAATCTTGTGATAACAATCTTGCACAGGCCTAGTGTGAAATGGATACATTTGTTGCAATGTTCGCCTACACTGATCGAGGAAACAACGAAACAAAGTGACAATCTTCTGGTGCTAGTACTAGGAGATAACTGAACAGCATGGAGTATTTCTTCTTCAACGTTTGCAGTTCGTCGAAATCTATGTCGACCGGTATTTACTCGTACAGGTTTCAGCGTGCCACTTTCCCTAAGACGTTTTTCAATGGCTTCAAACGTTTTACGATTTGGTATTCTTCGGTTGGGAAATTTTCCATGATATTTTCGAACAGTAGCCACACCATTGCCATTTACCTCACCATAAGGTCTGTTTGCATGTCTGTTTGTTCTGTAAAAGTGAACAAATTTGTGGTATCTTCCATGATAATTAAAAATTGAACTGTCTCACTGTATTTTCTCACACGAAAATGCACAGAACTAGTAACACAGATGAGTAACTTACATAAACAGTGTTCAATACTAATTGACAGCTATTTAATCACCTACCACACAAATAAACGGTATTCAATTGTTTCGAAGCTTCTAATACCATTGCTACTTAATTAGCACCTTATTTTTAGATAAATACATTTTTAACCTTTTAGTAATAAATTAATTTGAGACATATGTTTATATAAAGTTTTTTGTTTATTTTGTAGTATAGAACACATACCTACAATAGTGCCGTGCGATTCCGAAACACCCTGTATAATATCATTTTCATAACTTAATCTGCTCTCGCCTGTTGGAAATTGTGTTATGATATTTTGGTCGGTAATGTATACCCGTAGCGGTTTCGCGATCCTTTCGGACATGCGTGACTTCCTTCGCAGAGGGAATACGGGCTTACGTGGGACTTCTGTCACTACCGTTAAGGACCTCTGCTTGACTAGTTGTATTTTGTTTGTTTGTCGCTGTGTGGTTATTCGTATAGAGTAAATTTACACCGAAATAGGTGGCTTATTTGGCGGCACACAGTGTTTGTTGAACCTCCATTTATATAATTGGATTGGCGTTATTGTCCAAGCTGCAGGTTAATTGTGCCCTCGAACATCTAGGTTTTTGTTACTGGTTCCTGATATTCGCTTTATAACTATTTGATGATGAGGTCTGCCATTCAAGTATGAAACCATCGGAACTGGAGAATCTGTTGAATCCACCTGGACTGGAAGTTTCATCGAGGACCACATGCGAAGTGGAAACGAGTCCATTGCAGTGGATCATCTTAGAACTATATCTACAACTAACAAGGCAATGCGACACTAATTACGCCGTTTCGAGTGATTAAATACTTCTCAAAAACACAAAAACATTTGTGCTATAAATAATAGCATCATTTTTGAGTATTTTGGTGTTGATGCATATAGATTACATTAAAATTTGTCGTCTCAATTTAATTAAGGATATAGACGTACATAAGTTTGGTATTTCTTTTTTTTATATAGTACTAAGTTTTTATGTATAAGGTTTAACTTCAATTGTGAATGCATACCTGAGATCTCACCTAATCGTATGCCGCCTTCTTTTTTTATGTTCACATTATACATATATACCGTCTGGTGTTATACCGGCCCGTACAAGGGTTTTGTTATTTTTTGGAATTTATAAGTAGAGAGTGTGGATGTTTAATATTTATATATTTGTTTAAATTATTTATTAGATACCTAAACTTAATTTTATACATAGCTTCACCCATTCACATATGTTGAGACGAGATACGTTTTCTTTACATTCTTTTCTATTTTAATTTATAAATTTTCTTTTCTACGGAAACGTACTTAATAAACTTAATTCTTTTTTTTGAATGTGGCACATTTTCTTTTACTTCATATCATCTCCTGTATTCGGGACTAATTATTTGTTGTGGATACGTTAGCGCAACTATGTCCTCCGCATGACGTAGAAACCCTATGGCAAGCAGCCCTTAAAACGCGGTGGCACCCTTTTTAAATGTTTATCAACGTTTCGACAAGAATCGCACGACCACCTTCGCCAAATTTAATTAAAGCCAGTTTTCGTGGTCTTTTATTGCTTGCACCTGGTATAGGTTACAATTATTTATTTTCACAATTGTTTCAAGATAGAATTAGACTTAACAATTTTCAGTGTAAAAGATGAATATGGTTAATTCGTTCATATAAAATACTTTTTGTATGCTTCTGCATTATATATCATAAATTTATCTTAGATATAAACTATTAAATCCTTACAATATTAATAATCACCTGATGGAGATATCCTTCATTAACCCTTGATTCATAAAAAAAAATTATCTAATTTAGAAAGTCATTAATTTGATTATCGGTATGTACACCTTAATCGGTCATAATTTTCTGTTTCTTAACCTGAAGTTTTACACTAAATACGCAAATGATATAGTTAGCTTAAGTTGACTTAATTAACATATGAGAGAAAAAACTGCTCATAAACATACATGCTGTAACATACCTCTCGTCAGTTTAATATTTGCGTTTTAGGGATAATTGCGGGAATTGTCCTTGTTTGGAACGAATCTTTATATGAGCTAGGTGAGGTAACACATGTACTAGTATTTCGCTATTTTCGTATTTATATGGACAAACTCTGTCAAACAAATACCCTGAATTGCGCCATAAAACACAAAATATTGATTTGATCATACACATTTATTTGATTGTCTTAAATTCATTTGATGCGATGATAAGGCATAATCGAGTCGTCAAATCACTTCTTGTGCGTGTCAACTCCTTTTGCGAATTTTGCTTTATGGCTTCAATTTATTCAAAACGTCCTCTACTAAATGGAAATTAAAGTTTGGCAAGACCTTGACTTTTGGTTCCGGCTCGTTATCAAAGCATCATTTTCTTCGCTTTGTTGAAATTTTCGTTAATCGGAGACGTTCAAGATCAACAGGAACGAGACAAACGATTTGCAGTACTCATATGATCGGGTTTTCGATAAAGCTGATTCACTGTAGCTTTCAAACATTTTCAACGATTCACCAAAAGAAATTTGATTACCAACACGAAATTTAAGGCACTTTAACTCTTTGTTGGGTATTTTTATTAATTTAGCGCAGAGCATACTTGGG